>JANHGO010000037.1:5387083-5402399 GCA_024606505.1 Aquila spilogaster
TATTGGTAATGGTTGGACTAGATGATCTTCTAGGTCTTTTCCAACCTTGATAATTCTGTGATTCTGTGATTCTGTAAATCTACCCTCTTCCAGTTTAAAGCCATTTCCCCTCATCCTTTCGCTATGTTGCCTTATGAAAAGTCCCTCCCCAAAGACACAGCTCAGTAACAGATATAGCTCAAATCACCAGGAAAACTTGGTGGACTCGTTGCTGTGTTTTTTAGGAACATTTAACAAAGAGAGTGTGCCAGGTGAACACATGGCCTTGCAGTCTTCAGGAAGTTACAAAACAGAATAGCATTGCAACAGGAGAGAAAAATGACCCAAAAAAGAAAAGGAAAGAAAACCAACCCAAAAGCAAACAAAGAAATCAAAGATGTTCCACAAACAAAGCAAAACCCCCAAACCTTCTGTGTTGTTTGTTTTGCAGGGTTGAGCCGTTAATCCACTACATCTCGGAGATCTTCAGCATCGAGCCGTGCTGCGGCTCTTTCCTGGGTAAACAACGGGGGTACATCTGCAGCCACTTTTGGAGGTTAAAGGGATCGAGGGCACAGTTTCCTTGCAGGACTGGAAAGGGCATCCCGTTTCACATCAGTTTAAATGAGGGTGTCTTAAATCTGTGACTCCTTATTATGCAGACATCAGACTGCAGCAGCCTGGGAACGTGGGATTTCGGCAAGCGTCCCTCCATCTGGTTGGCTGGCTCAGGGGTCCCTGTGCTTTGGGTTTGATTTCCCCAAGTCGTTGCACGTTCCCTTTGGGGAAACAAAGCACACCCACACCTGACTCATACGTGCTGTATCTTTCAGTCATTACGCCTCCATCTTTCATGACTTTATGCATGGGAGTTAAGTGGATGGTAGGGTACAATCCTGCTTTCAAGCGAACGCTCTTTTTTCATTGATCCCAAAAGAGACGTTTATTTTTGTGAACTTGAAAACACACAAAAAAAGCCTTTTTCGGTGTTAATTTTAATCAAAACTGAAATATTGATTAATCCTATTCCAAACTTTAAACACTGGAAATCACTTAACTGTGTTTCAGAGCAAATTATCACTGAATTAAAAACCAAAAACTTCACTTGAGATCTTACAGCACAGATTTGGGTTATCTTATTCTGTCATTTGCCTGGGGGTGCAGGAGAGTCGAATCCGTTTGGTGAATATTACATGAACTCTTTGAAACTCTTACAGAGAAGATAGAAATTTCTGTGATTGTAACTTCAGGTCCTCCGCAGATTCCGTTCCCAGCCTCACTACGGTGCTTAAAGATAGCACAAAGCCAGAGTTTTCCCAATGTTATTAGTTCAGTGATTTGTGAAGTGCCAATGCCTTTAAAGACAAGAGATTAGTTTGAGCTTAGAGGGTAAAGGCTGTTGCTTCTGAAGAGTTAACTGTGTTAAGAAGAAAGATATTGCACCCCTCTTTTCATTTTTAGGGGTATATGGGAAGGTAACAAGTGATTAACTCTTGGCTGCAGTTTTGTGAAGGGCTTAAGCTGACTTAGGATCTCATTGGTACGAAAACCCCAGTCCTTCCCCCATCCCTTCTCTCTTATCTTTTGCTGTCTCTACCACCTGCGTGGCGGTCTGGATGCAGAATTTGAGCTTGTTGAAATGTGTATTTCAACTGGACTTTGGGAAAGGAAGGGCATGGACTGAATGGATAAAGAGGGTGAAGCAAGGCAGGGTACTGAGCAGCTTACGAAATGGAGATGGAGAGATGTTTCAGATGGCTTTGTGAGGCAGCTATGGGCTTGGAAGCGTGGAATTAACTTGGGAATACTGAAGGTTTTGCATCACTTCCTAAAACACTCAGATTGCTATTTCAGTGCTGTTCTTATCCTCAGCACACCGGAGGCAGGATGACAGTGTTGCTCTGCATAGTCAATGTAAATCCCAAGGTTGGGATTTGTGCTTATCCCAGATAACGTGTGAGCTCTTGGTTGGTAGCACAACCTCTCAAGGCTCTTCCACTCAGTGTGGAGAAGGAGACTCCATTGCCACGTGCTGGGATCAGAACAAAGGAAGCCGGTCTCCCAGAGTGCCCCAAATGTAGCATAGTTTTAGGGAGATTCTATCACTCCTGGAGCTGTGTATTAAGGTAATTTGTTGATACTCTTCCAGCTTCCAACACTAGACACAAGGAGTTCACAGTTGGGTGTCAGAACTTCATGCCCAACTTTTCCTCAGTTACCTTTCCATGTGAATGATCCTACCAGTTCACACCAAGAGCCTACTTACTTATTTGCTGCCTTCTTCCATGGTCCTGAATGAAGGCCCAGGGAAGCACAGCACCTTGTCTGCATAGGATACGTGACTACTAATGGCTCTAAATGTCTTATTCCAAAAAAGGACTTAATTTCTTCTTCCATTCAGCCTCGATAAGACTGTTACGCTTACTGTCTTTACCGCGCATTGTGAATGTTTACAGACAGACATTCATTCCTTTCTTGCACATAATATTCTGCTTTTGTTTGTTTTTCTCCTAAGGTGGAACACTGCTCACAATCTCTGGGATGGGCTTTAGCCAAAATCGGTCCCTGGTTTCCGTTACAATAAATGAACAAAGCTGTCTGGTTACCCGCTTGGCAGAAGAGACCATTTGGTGCCTGACCCCACCAGCTGCTAATTTGTCTAATGAGGTTTCTCAAGATGTCCCCATCAGAGTAAATATACTCATTAGCAATAGCTCACTTCAAAATGTTCCTGCTGCAAAAAACATCACCTTTAATTACCAAAAAGCTTTGACACCTCTGGTTACCGGAGTTGAACTGGAAATCTTGGAGAGAAGCCTGCTCTTGAGAATCCAGGGGGTAAACATCACTGGATCTGTGGCTAAGCTGGGAGGTAGTGAGTGTGAGCTTGAGCTGCTACACGGCAATGAGTCTACAATGTTTTATGAGTGCTCTTTACCACTGAGCAACCTGGAACCTGGGCCTTACCCTGTCCAGGTTATCCAGAGACAGCTTGGATATTCTCGTGTGACAGCAGGGCTGCACACCATCACAGTAACTCCACAGATAACCTCCATATTCCCATCACAAGGCTCAGTTTGTGGTGGGATGTTACTTACTATATCAGGTATTGCTTTAAAATCCAGAAGAGATTTGGTACAGGTCAGCCTGGATGGTAATTATTCCTGCGAGCTCCAGAGCTCAGACAGCGGTAGCATTAAGTGCGTGGTCCTTCCAGGGGCACCGCTTTTGCCTTACCAGTGGCAGGCTGAGGTTTCTTGGGCTCTTAATGTCACAGTGACTGTCAATGGGATCAGCAGTGTCTGCCTTGGGGACTGTACGCTCCACCTTCATGAGCAGTTGACTCCACTTGTAGATGTGGTGACCTGGGAGACCAATGGGATGTACACCGATGTGACCATCAAAGGGCAGAGATTGGCATGGCCGGATGATATCCCTGTGGTACATGTGAATGACCAGGCTGTCTGCAAGGTCACTTTCTGGAATGAGACCAACATCAGGTGTCGGATGGACTGCATCGCCCCAGGGGAGCATAACATCTCCATATCCAACAGAAGAAGCGGGCGAGCTTGCTTCAGAAATACATCCAGTGTTCTCACCACTGCACCTCAAGTGCACCAGTTTTACCCCCAAAACTTCAGTACCAATGGCGGAGGCCTGCTCACCTTTGCAGGTGCAGCACTGGAAGGAAAGAGCAGGACGTCTGTTCTCATTGGTCAGCACCCGTGCCTCGTCCTCAATGTCACCTGTGTAGCCATCCAGTGCACGGTGCCCCCAGGCAATGGTACTAGGGCTCTGAGGCTGACAGTAGATGGCATCTCCTATGATATTGGAAAAATTAGTTACAGTGAGGAGTCTACGCCAGCTTTCCTTTCACTTGTTGCAACTGGCCGCCTATTAACAATAAATGCATCGCGGGTCATGGAGATGGACACCATCCATGTATTTGTTGGAGACTCTGCTTGTAGGGGTGTCACCATCGCCCACTCGGAGTTGCAGTGCTCCCCCCCTCTGCTCCCTGCTGGTGAATACCCTGTGCTGGGCCTGGATGTCCCCAGGGGCTGGGCTTCCTCCAACCTGACCTTCATCTCTCAGCTGGTAGTGACAGCTGTGCATTGCAACTGGGGTAAGTCATGAAGAGTTGTTCCTCGAAGCAGTGCTGTGTAATGAACTGTGATGACTTATTTTCTTTTTTTTTTTGCATGACGGCATACTCCTGATGATCGTTGGCTGCTGGGCTGTGTCTTACATCCCATTTTCTGTTCTTTTCCAAGGTGGCTTGAATGGAGGAGCGGTTCACCTGCGTGGAACTGGATTTTCCCCAGGGCAGACTCTGGTCACCATCTGCGGCAGCCCTTGTGAAATGTTGGGCAATGCAACGACAACGAGCCTTAGCTGCCTCGCCCCACGCTTACACGGTCAGCTAAGACACAAAATCTGACACTGTGTTAAAAAATACCCCCTAAAACCCTCTCTTGACCCCAGATGGGGAGTGGTTGTAGTGTACGTTGCCCAGTGGAAAAAGAAATTAGAAGCGGCCCTGGAGAGAAGAGGGGAACCAACATAGGCTTCTGGTTTTTGAGTTAATTCCGAAGTCTGTTGATGTCAGGGGGTGTTTTTGCATCTATGGCCACGGGCTTTGGATTCACCTGTGGCCAGAGCTGCCACACATGCTTCATGGCTGTGTATGAGGTGTGAACAGTGGCAGCAGTTCCTTAGGGCTCAGAACCCAAAGCAGGGGGTTGGAACCTCGTGATCCTTGAGGTCCCTTCTGACCCAAGCTATTCTCTGATTCAAGCATCTCTTGGCTACTTTAAATGTCTTTTTCTTGGCTTTTGGTCATATGATGGGACAGCTTCAGTGGGATATGAGTTTGGTGGGACAACATGAATGTCTGGAAGGGTGAACGATACACTATGGCCTGCTCATACCTTTGGGAAACTGGAGCTGAGGATTTGAATTCCTTGAGAGCAATATGAGATCATCCCTCAGGCAGAGCATCCTATTTAAGTGGAGAGAGGCAGCACTGTAGGGGATGTTTCTAGCTCTCTCAAAGAGAAATAACTGCCCCATGTTTTGGAGGAAACTCTTCCAAATGGGCATATGCTTGAACATGGCGTATTTCCTCCCTCCCCTTTTGGCAGCACGTAATTAAGCTCCTAATGTCTGCAAGAGGCATTATTTAAGATTTTTAAATCTCACCCTGAGATAAAGCTCTGACATTTTTCGTGGCGCTGTATGGAGCCAGGAGTTGGACTCAATGATCCTTATGGGTCCTTTCCAACTTGAGATATTCTATGATTCTGTGATTCTATATATTCTGTTCCCTAAACACTATGTACAGAGTGACTACCTTGGTGCTGCAGCATTGCAGCACTGGGGGGAACAAATGTTATCAACTGTGAGGAGAATCCGGAGATCTACAGACATCCTTGTGATTCTGTGTCTGTCCAAGTGACCAGAGGTCTCCTCTGGGGACCTGGGAGAAGAGTGGCTTTGGAGGTTTCCATCAGGTTAGATTGCCAGTGACCAACAGTCAGAAGTTAGCTTGATCAGCTGCTGAGAAATCAATACAGTGTGAAATTTATCATTGCTGTGGGCAGCGGTTAAGGACGAGAGGTGTCCTAAAGAAAGGACATAGAAACACAGAATCATTAAGATTGGAAAAGACCACCAATATACTCCAGTACAACTGTCAACGCATCACTGCCGTGTCCAGCCTTAGTAACTATGAAATCCAGGAGTTTCTCTTGTCTTTCAGAGTTGTTTACTTGCTCATCCATGAGGAATATCGTTTTTAAAAATAAATAATAATGAGGCATGAAGAATCCCAAACCAAAGCTCAGGCAATCAACAGGGATCTGCATATAGTTCATAGGCCGGAGTGCAAACAGCATGAAAGAAAACAAAACTCAACAGTACTAAAGAAAATCCACATATCAAACAAGGCATTCTGGTCATTGCAGGGAGAACAGCAGAACCAAAATACAATCAAACTGATCCTAACTGGGAAAACATTAATAACTGCGTTCAGAATTCACGGGTCGGTGGGGGGGGAGCCTGGGGAAATCCATCTTACAGGCGGCTCTGCAATTCTCTTTCCCATCACAAGATGTCAGCAAGCGAATGCTGATTGCTGCCCGCTTGCTGGATGAGGTTTTTAGATGAGAAGATGCAAAGGGAGTGATACCTCCCCAAGCAAAGGGCCACGCTTAGGTCCACTTAGAGGCTTCCCCCCCTCTGTCTCCTGCTGTAGTTTTTGCACTTTGCAAATCTCGGCAGTTGAGTTACCACATTTTTTAATGTAACGTACGTCAATGATGCACTTAAAGGATTTTTTCTCCCACTGAAAAAGTCCTTTGTGGGTATACTGGGCTATTCACAGTCACTGAGAGGTGCATTTAGCCTGCGTGCATGTGGCTGCACATCTAGATGTAACATCAGTGCTGCTTTCCAGACTACCTTTCCCCTACTATTTAGGGCGTTACATCCTCCACTATTTAGGGCAGTAAGTGCAGTCTCATCTCATTCTTTACCTGCTGCCATTTGCCTGGAGGTATTTGCTACTTGCAGCTCTCGCGTCCTTTCTTTTGTAGCCTCCTCCATGTGAAAGAGGTGGCAAAGGGATTCTAGGGATGTGAGCCATGAAGAAGAGCAAAGGGAGATGTCCTGGGGCTGCAGAACCACTTCTGTGCAGGGGCTGCTGCAGCCAGGTGTGAAGCTCAGTTGCCATTTCCCAGCTCTTCGCTTGGCCCAGGGGATGCTAAATGAAGAGCTCAAGCTGTGTTTCTCCTGTTGGAACACGCCATGAAGTGGAAGTGCCTCCCCTGCATAGCTTGGGAGAATCAGGGAAGCTCTCTTCATAGGCCTTAGCGATGGGCCATGTTGTGTTCAACCTGTTTATCATGAGATATGTATGTGTGGGAATCCTTATCTGGTCCACCTGGCTTTTTTATACGATCAAATCCTTAGAATCCTACCTCTGTAGATGGGCAATGGGACTTTTTTCCCCATTAAACAGACAGTTCTCTAAGGTGTGAGGCACTGCTGCTCATCCATGAGCCTGTTCCATGGGGTCTTCCTTAAGAGTAGGGCTTGCATTGACATTTTGGGTTGACTATTGGTATGACCTGGGCGCGGTAATTACTTAAATGTGGTTCATTCAGAGCTCCAGGAATAAGAATGCAAGCCCAGGCTTTTTTATGTGGGATCTTTGTGAGCAAATCCCTGACCTGCCATTAGCCAGGTTACACTGGTACAAGTGGATGCTTAGAGAGGATGATTTAGATCAAAAACTAGGAACGAAATGAGGCTGGCTTAAAAGGAGGAGAGACGTGGCTTGGTGGAGCTCGCTGTTTGGAGCAGAAAGAGTGAGGAGAAGGAGCTTTGGATGCAGCAAAGAAGTGTACCAAGGGGATGCATTGAGTAGGAGCACGGGGGAATATAACGAGGGAAATGGGGTGATTTGCACACATAGGTGCAGAGGACCTGAAGAGGAAGTGCTGTAGCAATTGAAACATAAGTAGCAGCGAGGGTCTCTCACGTTTGTTGAAGATACCAAAGCATCCAAATGGTCCCTTCTGCCCTTCAAATCTGGAAATGAAATCAAGAAAGAGGAGGGGGAAAAAAAAAAAAGCATATTGATTGCATGGCAAGAGTGTTCTGACAGTGAGATCTATCAGGCGGTGGAATAGATCCTTGCCAAGTCACCTCTTGGGACTTCTGAAACCCGACTGTGCAAAATGAATGTCTCGCAGGGAGCAGTTCTTCACAGGGAGAAGCTGGACTTCATGACCTCAGATAGAAGGTCTCTCTTTTCCCTCTCCTTTTCCTTTTGTCTTTATTTTCAGTTTCTATTTCTTTAGTTTGTAACCCAGTTCTTTTTTCTCTGCTGGGCAGAAGTGAACGTTGCGCTCTGCCGTCTGCTACGTGAGCGGTGCATAGATGTGTGGTCTGGCACCGGGACTCCTTGGGCAGTTGTTCAGTCAATCCGCAGCTGCCCTTGGAACTCCTGTAGGGTTTAGTCTCATCACATGTCTGACAGTTGTTATTAAACAGTGACCCAGAACAAAGCCCTGGTGCTGAACAGCCCGGGATCCTGGCTTAAGCCAGAGCATCCTTCAAAGAGAGGGTTGGGGGCAGCCGGTCCCTCGCCCATCACCGACACGCAGAGATTTGGCTGCCATCGTGTCTGACCTCAGAAGAGATGCTGTGATGGGATGAACGCGTTAATCTTGGTGATGGGATTGTGTAACGTGATCAGTGGGCCCTATATTTATGGATGGGATAGATAAAGCATGAAGAAGCTTTATTCTGGGATTCAAACACTTGACAATTAAGCAGGGAGAAGCATCCCAGAATGAGTCGCCTATATGCTTGTAGGATATGCTGAGTGTGTAACTGTCTTTAATTGGTATTTATTTATTACTGTTGTGGCAGGAGAGAATGGTAGCTTTCTGCTACCAAGGGATGTTTGCATTTAGTGGTCAGAGGAAGGGGGCCAAGACTTCCTCCTAATTGAGAAGGGCATAAAATCCTCTGGGAATAGGGGAATGTGGTAATGTGGAAATACCAGAACCTCGTAAATCCTCAAGGAAGGGATGAGAAATGGATCCAAGTAGTGGTATCCCCATCAGATGGACCAAAGCTGGAGGGTATGGAGATGAGGTCCCTTTCTCCTTCCCCGTGAGAGGGGAAAAGTTGTTGTAGGTGTGTTTCTGGAGCGTGTGCCCTTTATTATTGCTGTAGTTGGTTAGACATCGCATCTAGGATAACTAGATCATCTCCATGACCACATCTGATTGTGTCACAGCCTTTCCTAAGGCAGAAGGAGCCTTATCCTATTACAGAACGGGAACAAATTCACCTTCTGTCCAGGGGAAATCTGTGGTCTTGGAGAGATGTGGAAGGGGAGCATCCTCGCTGGTTGCACTGCTTGGATGGATATCCTTCAGCAGTTTTCATGACATCTCAGCTACAGAATGTGTGAAGGTGCAGGCACCCTTCTTCTCATTCCAAGTAATGGTTCACCTTTTGAAGTATTTTTTTCTAGGTTTGGCAATAGGAAAACTTAAAAGATGTGAACAGAAAGTTTCCTTAAATCCATCTCAAAGCAAAGCAGCTGCTCCCATCACGCCTCTTAGCGCACCCCTGGTGCTGAACTGGTCCCCCCGTTCTCCCAGGTGCCCTAGAAGCCCTCCAAGCTGCACCACACTGTCACTACATCTGCGTCAGATCTGGGTTTCAGATCTTTTGATCCCAGAGACGTAGATCCCTGTCATGCAGGGGCAGTTACGTGCAGGCACGCACAAGGCACAGGGAGCTGCAGGGAACCGATGCGCCCTCAGAGAGATGTACCAAACCGGAGGTTGGGACGCACGTCAGGACGCGGTGACACAGGTAGCCAACATGTGCTTGACATCAGTCACCCATGGGCTGCTCCAGGAGGTTGTCCCTGACCTCGTGGCGCAATGGTAGCGCGTCTGACTCCAGATCAGAAGGCTGTGTGTTCAAATCGCACCGGGGTCAGCGTGTGGCCCTCTCTGGGCTGGGGGTGATGGGATGGCCCTTGGCCCAAGGGTGGCTTTTTTGCTCTCCTGCTCCAGGTCCCACAGCTTCACCAAAGGACCAGTTTTGGGAAGTATCCGGATAGCTTTCATCTTCCCTCATCCCATCTTTGGAAGGGAGGCAGTGGACATCCCAGCCTGGCACCGTGTCTGGGCACAGCTTCGCCTGTCCCTGCTACCCCTCAACAAGGGGAAGCGTAGCTGGCTCCAGACAGGGGCTTGTACAAAAAGTCCATCTTGCGGTCTCCGGATCCTTAGCAGGGCACGTTATCCGGTGCAGCACGGGTGCTCTCTGGCCTGGTCCTGCGTTGTGTGAAAGGAGAGAAGGTTAGCGCTCCCTGGATAAGGATGGAAGGAGACCTTAGTGCCCTGTGCAACACGCATGTGGTTAAGGATGTGGGGCTGTTGTAGCGGGACCAGAGGAGGGCCATGAGGATGCTCAGAGGGCTGGAGCACTTCTCCTGTGAGGAAAGGTTGAGGGAGTTGGGCTTGTTCAGCCTGGAGATGAGAAGGCTGCGGGGAGACCTCATTGCAGCCATCCAGTACTTGAAGGGAGCTTCCTAGCGGGTGGGGGATGGACTTGTTACAGTCTGATAGTGACAGGACAAGGAGTAGTGTCTTTAAACTAAAAAAGGGGAGATTTAAGTTAGTTAAAGAATTTCTTTACTCAGAGAGCAGTGAGGCCCTGGCACTGCTGCCCAGAGCTGTGGGTGCCCCATCCCTGGAGGTATTCAAGGTCATGGATGGGTCCTGGGCAACCTGAGCTGCTGGGGGCACCCAGCCCACAGCAGGGTTTGGGACTGTGTGGGCTTTAAGCTTCTTTCCAACTTAAGCCATTCTGTGATTCATTTCCCTCCTGTCTTTGCAGCATCCTTGGCCTTTCTCTGCAGCCTGACCCATTCTTCTGCCGACTGCCAAGAGGACAGATCCACCGCTATTGAATGTGATGTCCAAGTCACGGTGGGCTCCTACCGCCAGCGAGGACCCAGGTCCTACCTGTACCTGTGCGAGGAGAACCAAGCTCAGCAGCACCAGGGGGACGCCGGCCCTTCCCAGAGGCACTTCGCTGGGCTTATTGCCAGGTTAGTTCTTCTCACCGACAGCTGAGAGGGCCCATCTGTGACCAGTGTCCCCCAGAAGGTATTCGCTGCCCCTGCCAAATGATGGGCTGCAGCAGGAGATAACTCCTAATTCTCAGGCTGCTGCCAGCAGAGCAATTCAGCCTTCAGACCGCTAGAGAGCTCCACTGGGTCGTGAAATTCATTCTTTCTGTCTATCAAAGCATTTCTATTCCCCCCTCCCCTCCTCTCTCATCTTTTTAAAGGGTTTGAGAAACATCAGAAAATCCATCTCGTAAACAGCCTGCTTTGTTCCTTCTTAGGTTTTAATATTTATCTTCTGATCCAAAGCAACATCTGGTGGATGCCAATGGGGAAAAAGATCAGGCATTATGAAAAGCAGAAGCCTTTTCAGTTTTTATTTTCCCCTTTGCTCTCTCTGAGCAGTTTCATGAGTAAGAAGTTGCAGAGGAAATGCAGCAGGCTGTGCAACATCTACTCAGCAAGGGTGCTCGGGTTTTGCAAATCCAAGGCCAAGTTGCCTGGAAGTGTGAGTCGTTACCTTTGCCTTTGATAGAGCTGCAGGGACTTATACCTACAGAGCGTGTACTTCCAGGAGCGAGAGAAAGGCTCCAATTAAGGAATAAATAGATGAACGGCACTTTGCAAAAGACACTTAAGCCCTTAGATAGAGAAGCAGAATGTCGTTGCAGTGCACTGTGTGTGTTTTGTTTCGATGGGGAGTGCACGTTGGTGCTGTCCAGGTACTTCAGTAGAGTCGCAGAGATTTGATCCTCATCCTTATCTGGTTCTTATGCCACCAGTGGGGTTACGGGTCATCAGAGGGGGTTCTGGATGCCCTGTGTTGAGGTGAGAAGAATTGGTGATTACTGAACAAGGACAGCAGAGATACAGTTACAGCATCTGCCTGTCCGTCTGTTATTTTCTCCCCATCAGCTTTTGAGCTCCGATAAACTCAAGTTGGGTTTCATAGGGAATGGATATCTTAAGATTTATGGAATTCTTGCCAGTTTAGAGAAAATCTGTGTTGGGCAGAAAGAAATTAGTTTCCTTCTGAGGGAGGGGAAAGGTAGGGGACACAAAAACACAGAAACTTAAGGGATAGGAGGGAGCAACTTGAAATTAAGCTGATTTTGTTTCAAAACAAGAAATTTCAGGGGCCTTGACTTTTCTTGCTGAGTTTTGCTTTCCTTTTGCTATTAGCAGTGTAGCTCCAAGGCAGGTAATCATAGAATCATCTGAGTTGGAAGGGACCCTTAAAGGCTATCTCGCCCCATTCCATCAGATGCTCAGAGCCCCGTCCAGCCTGACCTTGGGTGTCTGCAGGGATGGGGTACCCACCACCTCTCTGGGTGGCAACCTGTGCCAGTGCTTAACTGCTCTCATCGTAAAAATCTTCTTCCTTATATCCAGTCTAAATTTTCCCTCTTTTAGTTCAAAGCCATTTCTCCTCGTCCTACACAACAGACCCTGCTAAAGAGCCTGTCCCCTTCTTTCTTAGAGCCCACCTTTAGGTACTGACAGGCTGCTCTCAGGTCTCCCTGCAACCTTCTCTCCTCCAGGCTGCACAGCCCAAGCTCTCAGCGTGTCCTTGTAGGATAGGTGTTCCACCCCTGGGGTCATTTCTGTGGCCCTCCTCTGGACATGCTCCAGCAGCTCCATGTCTCTCCTGCATTGAGGACTCCACATAGTGGGTGTTGCCATGACCCATGTGCAGACCTTGGACTTGGATTTATTGAACCTCATGAGGTTCACCTGGGCTCATTTCTCAGCCTGTCTAGGTCCCTCTGAATGGCATCCCATCCCTTGGGTGTGCCAACTGCACCCCATAGCTTGGTGTTACCCACAAACTGCTGAGGGTGTGCTCGACCCCACTGTCAGTGTCACTGATAAAGATGTTAGAGAGCACTGGTCCCAGCACTGACCCCTGAGGGACACCACTCATCACTGATCTCCATTTGGACATTGAGCCATTGACCACCACTCTCTGGGTACTATCTCCTAACCAGATCTTCGTCCATGAAAGAGTCCACCCATCAAATCCATATCTTTCTAATTTGGAGAGAAGGATGTTGTGGGGTACCGTGTCAAAGGCCTTACTGCAGTCCAGGTAGATGACAGCAGTGGCTCTTCCCTTGCCCATTGATGTAGTTATGTCATCACAGAAGGGCACTAGGTAACTCAGACTTGAGAGTGATGAGGCAGCCCAAGGTTACTGCTTTCGGTTATTGCTTTCAAAGTTGTGCTCAGCTCTTTACTGATTACACATCTGTATTATGGGGATTATTATGATGATTTTTCCTTTTGCTCGTTTTCCTGGTTTGATTTCTCCAGCTCTCCTGCTGTAGGTGCTACATCCCGGTGTCAGTGGAGTGAACTGGGAGGGCGGTCTGAACCTGAGTTTGTCACGTGATGGCGATGGAGAAGGAAGTCACGCAGTTCATTTTAGGGCTGCTTTGTTATTTTTCTTAACAATGCTCTTATCCTCTTTAATTTCTACATCCCCAAACCAGAGTTTAACACCTCTCCAGGTTCTAGAACAAATCGCTCATCTTTTTCCCCACTGGGTTTTGCATTTTTCAAACTCAAACTTCTTTTTTGATTGTCGCTAAATTTCTCTCCTATTGTGTACACGCTCACACCTTGCATAGAATTTCAAGTATGGGCTCAAAGGGAATTTTCCAGCAGGTTGAGGTGTTTTTCTGGTGAGTCCATTTCTAAACCGGGTTTTGCTGAAGGTGGGCAAGGGTGGAGAAGATGGGCTGATTTCGGATGAGTTTCTCGGTCTGAAAATCTAGGGAAGGACATAAGGAGAGAGTTGAAGTGAACCAAATGGTCTATCTCAGAGCTTTTGAAAACGTTTCTTTCAAACTTAATTTCAGAAAACATTCGATTTCCAAATACTGAGTGCAGTTTGTGGCAAAGGGTTTGGAAATGATTGGATGAATTGTTTGGGGAGTTCCTGAAATGATATGTGCTGACTGCTCCAATTCATAATGCTGAGTGAAAATAATAAGAAAAAAAACAGAGGAATGAATTCTGCAGAAACATTCAGCGATTCAGACATTCATCCCAGGATGGGAACTAAACCATAGAAATCCATCGCTCACTTAACTACGCGTTAAATCTTTCCTGTTCTTTCTTACTGTTTTAGGGGGGGTTGAGCAAAGCTTCTTCTCGTGTACTCTGTCCTAAAGCCTGCACTTTATGCCCATGCAGTGGCAAACTCATATTCCTTAGGATAGGAAAGGGGCAAGTCTTACTGTTAACATCGCTGCTGCGTGGCCCCTTCTGGTAAAACCCTGCCATTCCTTAACATCGTCCTGCATCACAGTTTCAGGTTCACTTCTTCTAGGACAGGGGGGAGTTGGCTCTTTGCCTACAAGCAAAGCTTGTTAACCTTTCGTAAAAAGATGCGAATTACCACTTGGAGATCCTCTCCATTGACTTCAATTAGCGGCAGGTTGCCAACTGAGCTGCACTGAGCCAAAAACAAGCCCCTTCTCCCTTTAAAACAGTTGGTTATTTAAAGATGCAGCTTTTTCTTGTAGCATGAAAAAGAAGTACATTGCAGTCTTGAAAGATAGCCCAGTCCATTGAATTATCGCGCAGGACAAGAGCAGTTCTCAAAGTGTTGCTATCAAAAGCGACTGTAGTTCCCTACGGCTGGCTTTTGATTATTGATACAGCAGAGGGAAAGGTTCATTTAAATATAGAAATAAAAATTCGCTGTTAAGAAGGTTCAGCTCCTTGCTGAAAGCTTTTTTTTTCCCCTTTTTTTCTGTTGCTGCTGCTACTGTGGCTGCTTCCTTTAGTGCATTAACCTCCTCCTGCCCTAAAAAAAGGGGCAGCAAAACAAAGGCCCCTACCTGCAGTTAGAGCAGCTCATTGTTTGTGCACTGAGCCATCACACCCAGCCCGGCTTGAAAAATTCAGGTGCATCAAATCATCCTGATCGCTGTGCTCTCAGGGAAGCTCTGGCTGTTGGGTTGATGTGGGTCGAAGTTAGGCTCCTGACTTTGGTGCCTCAGCAAATCCTGTTAGCTGGGTCTTTCAGGAAGCTGGAAACTCCTCAAAATCCTGGTTCTACCGACCCAATCCTCTGTTTTGTTGAGTAAAAATCTTTACGTGGGGTGGTGAGGCACTGGAACAGATGAGCTGTGGATGTCCCATCACTGCAGTGCCCAAGGGCAGGCTGGATGGGGCCGTGGGCAGTCTGGTCTGGTGGGAGGTGTCCCTGCCCGTGCCCTATGGGTGGTCTTTAAGATCCCTTCCAACCTAAACCGTTCTAGGATTCTAAATCAGCATTTGAAGCTTCTGCTCTCCTTCCTACGAGTAGCAAGGTGTGTATTTGATGGGTGGGAAGAAGAAGGCGCGATGGGAAGGGAAAGAATGAAAAGTGACAATGAAGCGTCCCAAAGTCTGCAGAAGGAAATAGGGAAGCCTTCCCCAATCTTGGAGGGATCTTGGATCCTATAGCTCCTCGTAACAAAGCGCTACCAAAGTCAGCAGCTGTCAACAGCAAGACCCAGGAAAAATATCTCTTCCCCACCACCTTTTCTATTACTTTCCCCTCCTGTGCGAGGGGAGGCTTTGGAGCAAATGTCTGTTAGTGTAACTGGCACATATATCGAATCTGCTTAGTCTGGGCTGTTAAGTAAGTTTAATTAATTTACTAAGTTAATGTTCCAA
>JANHGO010000037.1:5403061-5414388 GCA_024606505.1 Aquila spilogaster
GCTAATCAGCCAATTACCGCCAAGATTACTGAGATATGGAAAAACTGGGGCCAGAACACTCAGGTATAATCAAATCTCTTTTACAGACTGATTCAAACAGCTTAAAATTAAATTTGTAATATTGTGTACATTTAAAGGAGGCAAAAAAAAGAAAGAGAAAAGAAACAATTTAGGCTGAGCAGCAGCAATATATAATATTAAAAGCTTTCCAACTTTGAATAGCAGTTGTAATGCTGTGCAGCTGTATTCATGGTTAACTATGGTTAATCGTGTTTTATGAGGCATAGATGAGCTCTACCGTATTTTCTGGGCACTGTGTACCTTTTATTTTAAACTCTCCCTTTTGATGTATCGATGCAAATTCTGTTCTAAAAGTGTTAATTTCTGTTACTCGATCAGAAACCCTGTCCACGAGATGCAGAGTTCCAGCTTTCCAGTAAAGACTTTGCATTCAGCATTTGTGCACCTCTGCTTCTGCGTGGGTTTTGCTCCTCTTTCGTATCCAGAATTGAGACAGGCCGGTCTCTCTTGCAGGAAAACAGCCCCATGTGTTTATTACAAAAACCCATGACTCTGAGCTAACATCACTGTAAGGTTCAATCTCTACAGTGTGATTGCAAACCCAAACCTTTGCAGCGTTTCTGGGGGTGTTGAGCTGAAGTTCTGGGTTGTGCCATTCGTGACAAGGAATTCAGAGCGTTGGGTATTCTGTGACTGTCCTATGTCCCTCTGTCATCATCCTAAACGAGCAGCTCCTGAGGTGCTGGTGGAGTTCTGCTGGTGCAAAGGGGAAGAGTTTCACTCCTGGCTTATGAGAACAAATGCTGGTTTTCCTCTGGTAAATCAAATTATCACGCAGCCTTCTTAGTACAGGTGAGACCTGGGAAGCTGAAATTCATTTGCTCAGGATTTATGTTAAAGCTCTCATTGGTAATTTTTATCTCTATCCACAATGAAAATTCTATTGCTGTATCTACCACCCTGCCCCAGAGCGGAGGCAGTATCCTGTCCAAGTCATTTTGGTTTGTTTCCAGCATCAGATTCTGAAGCTTTTAATAAGCTGAGAATCTGAATATTTGCCCTGCAATTCTGTTTTACATGTACATTGCTCTTGCAGCTGAGCATCCTAAAGTAATATTGCTTTCCTTTATTCTGCTTAACAAGAAAAAGGAAAAAAACCATAATTAAGTCTACCCTTGGCCTGGGAAGGACCATCAGTGGTAGCCTTTTCCCCCCTATCATTGCCAGCCTTCGCAGTGCCCTGGCCTTCCCATGTTCTGCAGGATGACTCCTCTTCCATGTGCTTGTTGGCTAGCTCTGCTACCCCCAACACATACAGCAATGGAGAAGGCCAAGCAAAAAATTTTGTAGTTAGGAAATGCAAGAGGTCAGCACAAGGATGTGCTTAGGCCAGTGTCAGGTCAGACAGCAACTACTCCTTTCCTTTAGGTTGTCCGTACCTAAAGTGCAAAAGATGTCTCTACTGCTGTAGAGCATGGGCTGCAGCGTAGGGTAGCTGTCATCTACTTGCTTTGTGTGGTCCCTTCGTCTCAGCAATGAGATGGTGTCAGGCTGTCTTTTGGCTCAGGTGGCAGCCAGAATAGGAAGGAGTGGTGAGCTTTGTCCCTGCTGTGGTTCTTCCACCTGGTGTGGGGTGAACTGGGGAGCTGAGTGTCCTGAAGGAGTGAAGGGAGCACAGGATGAAACCAGCAGTGCTCTGAGATCTGGGATTTGCTGCTGCTTAATGAACCCAGCAGGCATTTGGAATCATTTTATCCCTCTTCCCAAAACTGGCCTGGGTGAGCAGAGGTGGATGGGTGGGGAGTTCAGATAAATGGTTTCAATTTTGGTCCCTTTCTTGCTGACAGCATCCCGTTAAGATTTACGACCTGGTGCAGCATATGCATGCTTCACTGTAGAGATTTAAATCATGTCATGTGAACTGGCCTTACCTTTCCAGTGGAAATAATGGTCCCCAGGTTCTGCACCAAGCAGTGAAATGCATTAATAGCACCACGTGCCGTAGGATAATGGTGCTATTAGCAGGCAGCACAACTCTGTGTACAAGTAATGGGAATGCATCTCTTTATAATAACATCTGGCACTTCTATCGCACTCTCATGAAAGGATCTCAAAGCACTCCAAAAGCACCGATACTGCGCTCTCTATTTTATTTCTTTATTCTTGTTTATTCCTTTGCCAGCTGCACGATGCCCAGGCAGGCGGGCAGCTCAGCAGTGCCTTAGAACAGCTGAGTTGTTGGGCAGGTTGGGAGCAGAGGTGGTGAGATGGTGTTGGAGCGGTGTTCGCTCCAGGGTGGCAGAAGTGAAAAGAGGCATGACAGAAGGGCTGATAGTCTTGTGATATCAAGAGCATGGAGTGGGCACTGGTAAGGAAAGAGAACAAACTTGTTTCAGGGCAGAAAACGGAGAAAAAACCTCCAAATGTTTGTTGTAGAGGCTGGGGTCTAGGGTATGCAAGCTTTAGGGAAAGGGCATTTTGTTTCTTCAGTCCTTATCAGACATTTAGTAGGACCTATCTACAGTTCTCAGTAGCACGATCAGTTGGGATTTGGCAGATGGGGTAGAAATGAGACAAACGCAAACTGCAATGAGACGATGCTTTTAGCTGCCCTGTTACCAGCAACTCATGGGCAGGACCTGGTGTGACTGAAGAGGAATCCACACATTAGGATCCTACTTTAGGACAAATGGCAGAGACAGGTCCATCAGCTTGATCTGCTTCTTTGGCCAGCAGGAGCCTTGCACTGGAAATGGTCCACTTTTCCTTTAATTCATTCTGCAGAACAGTATCCAAACAGTGCCTGAATCAGCCCATGAACTCACTCCAGATCGATGTGTTGGAATAACTGCCTCATCTCCACAATGAACATCTCCAGGGATGGTGACCCCACCACCTCCCTGGGCAGCCCGTGCCACTGCATCCCTGCTCCTTCCAAGAGCAAATTGTTCCTCATAAATAGATATGAAGATATATTTAAATGAAAAGATCTTAACTCTAGGAAGCTTAACTTTGGGATGATCTGCATGAGATAGGGAAAATTAATTCTGCAGAGAAAGAGCCCTTCCACCTCTCGTTGTTACATACCTCTGCTTGAAAATTGAGCATCCGAAATTAGAAGTCTGTATCTGCCCTGCTCACCTTGTGCATGCTGCTGCCTTGAATCAGTCACTCGGATTTGCTGTTCTGGTTAAACCTCCTGGAAAAGTTTTGCGTAGGATCCTCAGTCGAGGAAAAGAGCTGTATTTCTGGAGACGTGAGGCAATACCCACCCTTTCAACTCTGTTCTCCAAGCTGTTGTTTGCCGTGGGTACAGAATGAGCTGGGCTCATGTCTGAATTCAGAGGACCCTGCAGGTTGCTGGAATTTTCAAGCTGCTGGCTGGAGACCTGTGGCTTAGCAGACTTCATCGGGCTTAAGTTCACCAACTTGGCATTTTCCTGGGATTTGCTCCATGCCCAAATATCTCCTCCAAAATAGCTTTGATGGATTTCTTTAGAGAGTGACTCAGGCCCTTTCCTCCATTTATATTTGAAATACTTGCCACCGTAGGACTTAAGTAGGTCACAGAAAGTAAGCAGCAAGGCCTCTGCCCCACTGTTGTATTCAGCATCATTAGTGTTTGTAACTTGCTCCATTATTATCTCAGGAAGAGTTGCAGAATTATTTTTATATCTGTATATAATGCAATTTAGACTACCGAAAGGAGAAGTGGGGTGGAAAAAAAAAAAAGAAGAAAAAATCCAACACTGACTATATATCCCACAGGACTTAATTAGTTCACAGCTTCATGATACACTGGATAATGGGAGGATATGAATTAAATAATGCAAGGGAAAAGTTCTAATGCTCACTCAGTACCTGTCCACTGCCACCTTGGCTGCATAATGAGACGTCAGCCACCGTGATGCTGATGAGACATGCAAAACACTGATACGATGTGTAAAGGATGCTCATGGGAAGGTTTGACCAGGCTTAGATGTCTCCAAACCCATTATGCTTAGTGAGCCTTCAGATTATTATTCCAGATCACTGGACCAGACCTAATCGTTGTGCAAGCATGCTGTTTGAGCAGAGTTGCCTTACGCTGAATCCCCCCTTCCTTTTCTGGCTCAGGTGGGTGATATAATGCTCATTGGAGGGCAGATGCCACGTGCATTAAGTCAGTGATATGGAAGCTAAACTGGTGTGCTAGTACATCCCCTGCAACCCAGCCCTCAAGGGATCTCCATTAAGAAACAGGGGGCTGATGGAAAAATAACTTGCTAGATGCAGATATCTTCTTGGACTTTGGCTCTGCCTGGGTCTGCTGCACTGCCCTTAGTTTGTTTTTCAACAGGGCATTAAGGAGAGGTCTCGAGATGTAGGAGTAGCATTGAGTTCTTTGCTCAGTGATTGAAACTGGGATAACTGCTTCGTTTGCTTCTCAGAGAGAAAAAATAAAGCCAACAAAAAAGCAAAGGCTTCCTTTGAGATCTGCATGGTCACTGATGGGACTCTTGCTTTTCAGTTTCCACTTAACGCAATCAGGTCTAGCTTTCCAAATCTCCTGTATTCCTATTTGTCTTAGAATCACACTTTTCCTTCTTTTTTGCTCTTATTTTCCTCGTTTACCCTCTCTCTGGGCTCCATATTATTTGGAAGTGAGGAAGGAGAAGAGACAGTTTTGCATGTTGGAGGTATTTGGTACTTTGTGTAGGTGGCAATTCCAAGGCAGCATCTTGGGAAGTATACAGGGCTCTCAGTAAGCACAGATCACACTGGATGTAAAGGGCTGCTACTTTATTCTTCTCAGCAATGCTATGCCAGATCCCCTGACCACACTGTGTGTCTGTGAGGGTTACAAGTGATGCACCAGCAGGGTCCTTGTGCTCTGCATGGTAGATACAGGATACTCTTTCACTATCACTTTAGTGCTACCCTTGTGTTACATTGTTGTCTGATGGGTGCACTTTGAAGATGAGAAGATCGTAGTTGATTGCCTCTGCTTGTAGGCATATGGTTTATATATGTATATATATTTATGTCGTAGAATTTCAGAATCATAGAACATCTGAGTTAGAAGGGACCCAAAAGGATTATTGAGTCCAACTCCTGGTTCCACTCAGCACCACCCAATATATGTATATATACATACAAAATAGATCCAGTAGCTTCAGTAGGAAACAGTATGTAAGGCTGAAGATGTGATGTTGTCTTTCAAACTTCTTCATCCTTTAACTCCAGAAATCCGTACAGCCCTAACACATTCTCATTCTTATGCTCTCTTTGGTGTCCTTTGGTTATCCATCTTCATCTGTCCTGTTTTCCAGGGGCACTAAACAACGTTGCAATGGAAAAAGATCCTCTTTTTGCTTTTTTCCAGTGCTCCTCTTTGAGGAAAACCACTGCACCAATTTGAGAGTGGTTAAACAGAATATGAGCGAAATATGGCACCTACGAGGGTGGATGCATTCTGGTCTGGGGAGTGGATGGGGAATCAGGAGTAGGACCAGATGAAAGCTTTCTAAAATACGATGTATATATATACATTTTATAAAGCTTCACTTTTAGCAAGCCAGCAAGCTCACCCTTATGTTCTCTATTTCTTAACCTCCTGCCTTGGTCGTGGTTATTTTCAGAGGTGGGGGTAGGAACACCAAACCAACTCGGATTTGCAGGCCTCGCAGAAAGGAAGTGGGGGAGTCTGCAACAAATTAATACAAACAAAAGCACAAAGCCAGTCTTGGGGTGCGGATGCTATCAGAGCAGCGAGAGGGACCATCTGCAAGGTTGTTAAGATGTAGAGAACCAAGATGGCCTCCACAGTAACCACAGGCAATGTGAAGAGATAAATGGTTGACCTGAGCCTGTGTCAGGCTAGGATTGATGCCACTATCAGCCCCAGTGCCTTTGCAATGATTTTTTTAAAAATCTCTGATAGAGTGTGTTATCTAGTTACTGGCATGAGGGCAATGGCCTGGAGGCAGCGAGGAGGAGGAGGAGGGGGGAGGACGAAGGAGAGGAGTGAAAGAGAAAGGGGGGAAAGTAAAGGTCATTCTAGGAGGACAATCTCAGTTGGACTAAATAAGAAAATGAGGGCCTTGCCCTGAAAGGGGGAGGTAAATAAATAATAAAGAATTCTGCTGCTAGGTGTGCAGGAAAAGGATAAGCAAAATTGCTTCTCCTTCTTTCTCTTTTGTTTTCTTTCTTCTTTTTTTCTCTCTTCTTTTTCTTCTTTTCTTTTGCTTTTAATAGGATCAGCCTTGGGCTGCAATGGGAAATTTAGGAGATCTGCTTCTGGTGTGGTTTTTCTTTTTCTTCTTTCCCTTTTGCTTTAACTTTTTGCTTCCTCATTTGAGATTTAACTCTTTCCTTTCCTATTCTCAGCTCAAAAATCAAGGGCTGAACTACGTATTTTTTTTCTTATATCCCCCACACCTTTATTTTGCTTTGTTTTTTTTTTTTCCATTTCCCTCATCCCACCATCTTTCTAGAGTTAGAGATTATTTCCTAAATTGATCCTGGGAGCCCTCCCCACCCTGTTGCACAGGAGCCCTGTTGGATATTACCTCGTCTCTACAAGGATGCCACCTCCCCATAACCCACAGCACACTGACACCTGTCCTATCCTATTTATACAGACCCATATGAAATCCGAATCAAGTGAAAGAACCGTTTTTCTTCTTTGCCTCTATTTATTCCATCCCAAAAAGAAAAACAGATTGAGAATAAAAAGTGTCATTTTAGAGGCAAATCTCTACAGGACGGAAAACAAAGATTCCCCTTCCCTCACCTGGAAAAGGCTTGAATTAAGGTCAAGAGAGTGCAAGGAAGCCTTCCTGGGGGACTACAAGCAAATTTTCTCACTGCTTTCTTGCAGACTCTTGCGTAAAGCCTTGATGCCACTTTCCTGTTTAATTATGAAAGACTCTAATTGGCTCTTCTGGCAGATTTGGAGGGGGAGAATGGTATGTGGTAGAAGCACGGCTCTGGTTCTCCATCTGTTGAACTTGCTCTTGACTTGGGGGAAGGTTAGCATGGTTCCATGCTAACATGCGGGCTTTGGGCTCTGGATGAATTCAGAGGGAAGCTTTTCCATCTCCCTCTTGTGAATTAGAATGGAAAAGCCTGAGCTCCTTGGAGGCAAACCAAGCCTAGGCTTGTTCTTCTTCTGTGTTGGAGTTTGGCTTAATGTATAAGTGGATCTTTGCCTTTCCTTAGATGTGATGTGGGTTGAAGATGTCATCAAACAGCTCTTGTGTCGCTGGCATAGTCCTCTGTGCCACTGTCTGAATGGACAGTGGAGTGGACGTGAAGTTGTGTGTAGGATTTCTCTGTGAAGCTTGGTCCTACAGCTCATTCTGCTACACTTGGTGTTTCTGGGGCCTAGTTTGGGATCCAGCAAAAGGCTCAGCACTGTCTGCTCCATTTTGAAAGCTGTGAGATTTTAGTAGCGTGGTTGTGGCCAGTGTGGAGGCATTGGAAACGTCCTGGCTGTGTTTGGAACACGGATAGAGATGTTGTCTTTGTGCTGTTTAAGAAATGAAGGTTTGAGACTGGATTTGCCCAGCTCAAGGTCTGAAGCACTGAAATGTTGAATCCAGGGGTGGAACAAGTTTCCTTCTAGAGCTGAGCAGTAATCAGCAATAGTTTTATTTTATTTGTTGCTCCGTTTTAGGCAACTAAAGGTGCTGCACTGAGGTATTGGTTGACATGTGCATGCCCAGTCCTGAACACATTTGAAACCCACCTCTTGGTTCTCATGTTCCCTCATCTAAGTTAACATTGATTGGATTTAATCTTGTTGAATGCTGAGCCTATACATGAGTGTTGGCATGCGTGAGGTGCTGTGGTGGTTCCATCTTGCTGTAAGTCGTTCCTGTTTATTGGTTGCTTATTTTCAGACATATACGCAGAGCAAAAACATGTGAGAGTTTTCTGGGAATAAACTTATTTGGATTAGCTCTCAAAGGATATAGGGCAGTAACTCAGGTGTGTTGGTCATCACTAGCCATGATTCTGGAGGACCAGGGGTTCCTTCATGTTTTGTCTTGATGTTCTCTGCTAGACTGTAGTCTGGACATGTAATGCCTATGTAATTTGTGATATTTAGTGTGAGGTGCGTGCTGGATTACAACCATCATTCCTATAAGAATGTAGCTCTGAAGAGCTGAGCTTGCTGCCTGGTTGTGTCTTGACCCATAAGATCAGGCTTACAGAGAGAATGGGAAAAAATCTTGGGAGTTTTATGTGGTGGGGACACAGTTGGTTTTTGCTTCGTGTAGAGAAAAAAATGGCTACATCCTGAGGATAACAAGGACCTGAAAGCTTCATCTTGTAGCAAGCTACAAGGAGTGATGGAAACATAATCATCTTGTATCATAATTGCTTCTGTGTACAGCCTTTGGTGTAAGGAGTAGAGTAAGGATGAGTAGCACTTCTATTTGTATTTTACACTTGCTTTTTTTTTTCTGTTTTGTTACTGCTGGTGTTACCGCAAAGCCTTTCCCAGACTAAACAACGCAAAAGAAGTGTACACCCGGAGGATGAGTGAATATCAGTTCAGAAACATTTGTTAACAAAAAATAATTTAAAATGCTGTAACATGAGGAAGAACCAACATGCTCGAGCAGTCTGCCACGTTTAACCTGAGAGCCTTCACTCTCTCTTTAACAACAGGGTTAATTTTATGTGATTGCTGGTAAAACCAGGCTGTTTTCATGGTGAGTCGGGTGATGGACTCAGTTAACAACCCCTTGGAAATGCCAGGTGTGTTCCTCTGATTGGCAGCTCCATAGGTGGAAAGTCCTCATTCCCAGTCCATCCTTGGGAATAGCTGCAGAGCAAAGGACTTCATTAGGGTATCATGAGGCTGCCTCATAAAAACGAGCAAACAATTACCATCAGAATGGGAAGGAGCAGAGGGGACTGGGTGATCTGGGGACCCCATGAAGAAAAGCAGACGTCCCAGGGCAGGGAGGCATCAGGTGGAGTGGCTGCTATAAACACTTCTCCACAAATGCTGCGTCTTCTCAATAGCAAGGTAGTTAGCCTGTCTACGGCATTAACAAAATATTCCCAGTTAAATGCATGGGTGATGTAGGGCTGGGAGCTGCTAGCTCATATTCAGTTAAATTTCAAATGTCAGAGCTCATTAGAGGTGATTTTAGCCAAAGACGGTTGGTGAGGTGCTCAGTAAATTCGACTTCCTTGAATAAACTTGAGGCAAGAGGTTGCCACTTGGCTTACTGATTGATTTTCCTGCTTTCACACAGCTTCTTTGGGTCTGGGATTCTGATCGAGGGTCAAGCTCAGTTTATATCACCTAGGGATTGTGGTTCTCTTCCACACACGCTCTTCGTCTTTCACTCTAATTCTCATTTATTTGCATTTTTTTCCTCCTGCCTTAACCTGTATCTGGTGAGTGGAAAATGCAGATTTTGCTTTTGGTGTTGAGGACAGCAGGCCCATATGCGCACGGACATCATGAATGGCTTTAGATGTCCAGGCTAACCTGTGCAAAACTGGATAAAGAGGTGCAAAACAACTGGCAGAATTATATCACAGAATTACAGAATATCCCAAGTTGGAAAGGATCCTCAAGGATCATGAGGTCCGGCTCCTGGCTGGACTTCACCACTCAAAAGTCATACCATGTGACTAAGAGCTGTGTCCTAATGCTTCTTCAGCAATTCTTTTTAACTGTAGATTTGGCTTACTCAATGAATGTCTTTCTCTGTTTTCCTGATCCTTGTACTTGGCTCCTTGTTGTCTTGATACCTCTCTCAATGAGCTGATGCCAAACTTCAAAGCTGAGATGGGTTAGGCAATATGGCAAAAATTGGGATTTCCCATGCAAAAAGGACTGCACTCAATGGTCATTAGCGTGACCACGACCTGGTGTTCAGGTTGGATATTAGGCAAAAGTTCTTCTCAGAAAGAGTGGTGTAGTGCTTTGGTGCAGGCTGCCCAGGGTGGTGGTGGGGTCACTGTCCCTGGAGGTGCTCCAGGACTGTGGAGATGTGGCACTGAGGGATGTGGTCAGTGGGCATGGTGGGGGTGGGCTGGGGTTGGACGTGGTGATCTCAGTGGTCTTTTGCAACCTCGGTGATTCTATAGTTTTCAGCTCTGGAAGACGCAGATATCATGGGGTGCTAAATTTCTCCAGGTGGCAATAGCTGGCAGCAAATAAGGCTTCTGGGATTTGGACAAGATGTATTACTTTCACCTCATGTATATACGTACTCTTTCAGGTAGGTACCTTAGTACAGTGCCCATCTCTACCTGAAATCAAATCTGCCTTTGGAAAATGCTGCCTTTCACTCATCTACATTGTTAAGCACTTGAATGCACTGGGGTATGGATGTGCCACCAAAGTTCCTTGGGGAAGAGACCCTGGGCTTGATATCCTGCCAGATGAGGAAGCAGACAAATGTTGTGTGTGGGTGGGCAGATAGTAAAAGCTGTGACACATTGTAGGGGATCCGTTCCCAACAAAGATGAGTTGTGTCTTTTGGTGCTGGAACAAGAGTGGCTTCATAGTCCAGACAGCAGCAGTTTGTGCTTTGAACTCAAAGGGCTCTCAGTTCAGAGCGCAATGTGTTAGTCGAGGAGCACTCTCGCACGCTACTCTCTCATCTTGTTATCTGATTAAAATGAATTTGGGGCTGAAATCTGTTGAAATGACAAGAGTGGCTTCTGTCCCACAACATGTGATGCTGCTCCTTGGCTGAGGCGTGGTCGTTCATGGCACAGCAGTGCAGTGCAAAGAGCCCTCAATGAATGTCAGCTGGCTTCAGGCTTCTGACATGATGCTGTGTGCACCCCTGCTGAAAGTGTCCATCGTGTGCTGCTGTCAGCTCAAACTACTGAGGAAAAAAATAGAAGCATTATTCCATGGAGAATCTGTTCTAAGTTTAACTCTATTAGATTAATGTATTGAAAAGTGCATTTCTGCTCTAGATATGTCCTTGTTTGGAAGCTGTCTTGCATCAGGAATGATCTCCTATGTTTGTATGGCTCATTGCAGATTGAGATCTTAGGCTTTATCTGGATTTATTGCAATTAAATAGACACCTTTTCCTGCGAGGAAATAGGTGGACTGTACCTTGTATTTTAAATGCCACTGAACACCCAAATTCCCATCAGGAACTGGAAAATTCAGCTCCAAGTGACAGTCCAAAGGTAACCTTTACCGAGGAGTGACATCTCCATAGCCATCATAACCCAGAGTTCCCCTATTGCTTGTGTGACCTTTTCTGTAAGAGTCCCATCTTCACCTTTTTACCTTTCTGGCAGATAAGTGTTTTTGATGATGACAATAA
>JANHGO010000037.1:5414511-5454609 GCA_024606505.1 Aquila spilogaster
TCCTGGCTGTACCACATTATGCAATTATGTTTGCATTTAAACCTGAGCACTTACCTGTAATGATGCTGTAGTTCAGTACATGATACATTACAGCAGTAGATAATGCATACAGATAGGCTAAGAAAGCATGTTGTTGATGTGCTAAAACTAAACAGGACATTGCCTTTGAAAGCGGACTCTGAAAGCTCGCAGATTAGGCTGAGCCGTTTAAAAAGCTTGCATTACTGAAATAACGGCCGTGCAGGGTGAAACCCCCTCCCTGCTGGGCAGGTACAGGATTGAAAGGGCAGTGCAGGCTTCCCCAGCACCGCCTTTCAGTCTCCATCGCAGAAGTCTGCCACCGGCACTGCTGGTTGCTGCCACCCACTTCTGCAGGAGCCGGACGGTCTCAGCAGCTTCTGCGAGTCCCAAATCCTGTCCCCCCCCCCATAGCACAACGTAAGCGAGGGGGAAGGATGCACCGTAGAGAACTGACCGTGCCTCCGCTGCTGGCCAAGCCCCTTACACCTGCGCTACACCTGCTCTTAGCCCTGCAATGCAGGGGACAGATTCGGACCAGCTGGTTTGCACCACCGTGCTGTTCTGAACACACGCTACTGCACCGTTCCGGGCAAGTTAGCTGGGTTGGTTTAGGTGGTGCTCAGCAGCTGGATGGCAGACCCTGGCTCCAAGTGCTGAGGGCGATGGTTACTACTAAAGCGTGCCGAGGCAGCTCATCTCTAACCTCCTTTAGGACTTCGCTTCTGACAGATAAAGCGAAGACTTTGGTAACGTCCCGACCTCCATGCAGGGCACTGCACCGGAGCAAGGGTGCAGATTTCAGAGAGTCGTAACTTTCAACACTGCCGGACTGCATCAGATCCTACCCTGGGAGACAGAAAAGCTGTATAGCCCGAAGAAATGTCTTTGTGTCCGTTCAGGTCCTCCCTCTCAAAGGTGGAATTTTCTTTAAAAATACATTTTAAACAGGTGAAAATGATCAGGCAAAATGTTTTGATGAAGCTGCTGCAGTGATTCAGCAGAAAGCAAACATGGTGCAGTCAACCATGAGTTTTCCTTGCGGCATGATGAAGCAATGCCCTCCTGCTACACAAGGTATCAGCAACACATCAGTTTTCCCTTCAACAAAACAGGGATCACAACCCATAGTTTTCCTAGCAGGTCCCTCCTTCCATCATGTTCTGGGGGTCTCTGGATGGAAGGAGCTATGGCTGGGCGAGTGTCACCCTGTTTGTTTGCGAGAGAGGATATACAGGTGGTAAGACAACAGTAGCACTTACACAGCCTCTTACCTTTCAGTTGGGTGCTGCTTAAAATGTTCTCAGTGGAGCAATATTGCGATGACAATGAAGTATTGTTCAAGACATTGCTGAACCTCTTAATGAAATAGTGAAAAAAAAATCGTAGCAGAAGAATAGAAGAAATGCGTCCAGTTACAGTCACTTAAATGGCCCTGAGCTTTGGCTGAGGAGGTGTGGATGCATCGACAGCAGTATCAGTGTTTGTCCTTGGCTTGTGTGGTTTTGCTGTCTGTATGATTTATTTTAGGCACAGGAAACACCAAGTTGTTGCCTACATGCAGCACTTTCCCTCTTCAGAGCACTTTTCAGTCTTTGCCTGGTAAATCACTGCAAACCTCTTGCAAACCCGGTTTGCAGTGGCGACGGTTTGTGTATCAGTTCACTTGTACTCCCCACGTCCCCACAGGAGCTGTGTGAACGCCAGGGGCTGGATCTCACACCACTGCTCTGACCTCCAGCCCGCCCTTGCAGCTGATTTGGGACACTCACAAGGTTTTTTTTTTTTCTCCTGCCTGGTCCAAAATCCCCATCATCATCATCATCAGATCCCCACTGACACTGTTGGGATGGACCAGCCTCATTCCTCCCGCCCCATTTACTGTAGTGCTCATTCAGAAATCCTTCTTGCTGACACATAGGCATGTAATTTGATTTCTTTTCCTGCAGGTGGTTGGAAAATTGTTAAGCTAATCTTTGCATTTGCAATATTTGCTCTCAGATTAGTTAAAGTAAGTCAAGATCATTCAATTGTGAGACAATATTTGCACAGTGTATATTGCAAAGGCCAACACAGACACCAGGCTTGGTTATTCTGCTTGTGTAAACAACTTGATGTTGCAATTTTCTCATCACCATTAAATTGCCATTTTTAATTTGTCTCAGAAGCCTTCATCCTTTGAGAAATCATTGGTTTAGAGAGATGTGTAAATTATGTGTGCCCTTTAACTGTGCTCTGGAGAGGAAAAAGCCAGTCGTGTTGTATCTAAATTGGAAGATTGCACTGAGTTCCCCGATGTGTTTACATGCACAGGACTTTCATGCAAGTTGGGCTTGCGATTAAAACTCTGCACTGGGATAGTCTCCCCTGAAATAAACTATCTCTGAATATCAGGCCATAAATGAACATTAGGAAGCTTCTTGTGAATTAGCAGAGTTACTCTAGAGAAAAATTACATTTTGTGAAACAGGGCTCTCTCTTCATGTGCTCCAAGACATTTCCTCTGCTTCGAGGGTGTTTTCCTTAATATTTGAAGTTGAGATTTTTGATTATAGAATCGATCTCCCACCATAACCCTCAAAAGATGCTGGGAGACCCAAGAACAACACTTTGGGACTCACATGAGTGTGGTAAATAGACCTGGACCTTCCCATGGGTCTCATGGTTTGCTTAATTATGGAGTGGCTTAATACTGCTCATATCCCCCCGTTACTTGGTATTTTACCTTGTATTTGGGTGAATTTTGTTGCCTGTGTATAGGAAGCTGACACATGCTGTATCTGGGACATGCAGCCCCTGACAAGAGCGATGTCTTTTCAGTGCCCTCCCTATGAAAGCACCATTAGATCTAACTAATACTCTATGTCCTTAATTAAATACCTCTGGTGCAAAGAGCCTTACCTTCTGTGCTTGGAAATTGCAGTGATTACTCCCCTGCTGGAAAAGCCTTTTTTTTGGTGGTTGTTTTTTGAGTGTTTTCTCTGGTTTATTTTTGGGGGATTTTTTTTTTTTTCTTTTAACAGAAATTAAGCTGTTTCTCATGCCATTGTCCAGTTGCAAATTGGCCTGAGACTGACTTGTGCCATGGGCTCTGACCTCTGAAACTGCCCACTCATTTTTTTTCTGAACTAATCAGCTAGATGAACTATTTACAGTTGGCTTTTGGGTCTTCTCACTGCTTTTGCGGCTGCCCCTGTCTGAGTAATTAATGACAGTGTGGCTTGTTTATGGTCTTGAGTTACTAATGCTGTTGGCTGCAAATGCATTTTTACCTCTGGGACGTGCCAGTTTCCTGGTTCTAGTCCCACCTCACCAGCCCAGGTCAATTTTTTGTGTGTAAACAGATTTATCCTGTAATAGTTGGTGAGAGACTAGGGTCATTCATCAGTCCCGTGGAGAACATGCCCAGCGAGAGTCTTCCCTTCTTGTGCCTGTGCACCTCAGCAGAAGTCGGAAAAGATTCCTGCAGGACAGCTAAAATTAAAAAAAAAAAAAAAAGAAAAAAGAATAAAGGAAAAAGGAAAAGTAATCCTTTCTTTTTAACTCAAGGTAGAGGCAGTTTCAATTAGAAATAAAGATATTGGATAGTGCACTGCATGTCCAGCCACATGCCCAGTCCTGGTCCTTGTTGTATCAGTGCTTATGGGAGTCATTAATGAAAGAACTGCTATGTGGCTCTCACATAGGATACCACCACCTACATTTTAAAGCTAGAGTAAAGGGTAAAGAGAAGTTACATAGCACCAGATGATGCAGATAGTCATAAAAATATCACCTTGTGGCCCTGGAAAGGTTTTGTTGTGTTACATTCCAGGCCTGCTCTATCACAGGCAATCATGCCAAGCGTGCTAATTCATAAGGGAAAACCCAGTTTGGTCTCCTATTCCCTCTGGAAACCTGCTACAGACTCTCAATGCACAACTATTCCTGCCATTTTTTGTATAATTTCTTTCATAAACTGGAAGAAGATGGTCCCATTATCTATCTACCTTTGTTGCCCAGTTTGGTTACCAGTAGTCTGCTCAGTTGGGTTAACCATGGGTGGTCTCTGCTGTGACATGAATTTGCGGGCAACTTCCTTTCATGCCTCTGGATCATTAGTAAAATTCTTCATTGTTTTGCCAAGGAAGTTTGTACCAACATCTAAAAACTACCACCCTATTACTCATTGCTAAACTGGCATCAGGGACTCTCTTAATATTGGCACTCAGAGAAGAAGGACCTCAGTGGTCAGATCATGTTATTTTCAGTATCTTCATCACATGGAATTGAACTGGGTGAGAAATTTCTCAAGGTCTGAAGCTGACGGAGCCAAGAGGCTGTCTTTTCTTTGAGGGAAGGCTGGGAGAAATTAGAGAAGTTGAAATACGCTCCCCGTTTTGCCATGTTCTTTTTCAAAGGACTTTCCAAATGGAACCAGATTAAATAGAAATAACAGAGGTGAATGTGGTGCTTTCACTAAGAGGATGGAATAGACTGTCCATTGCAAACTTCTCCAGAGGTTCTCTTTTCATTACTTTCTACTCCCTCGCATCCAGCTTAGAAAGCTCCTTGGAAATGGCTCAATCAATGGCAAAGTTGAAGGACTGTAATGAAGTGCACGTGAATGAAAGTCCTTTAAGGGGTTGCTGATCACATTGTAAGATCCACTAGACTGCTTTGGCACTCTGATTTCCGAAGAAACTCAGTATAGGTTACTTTAATGTTTGAAGGCAGCTTCTCTGAAATTGCTGCATGGGCAAGAGAAACCCTGCAAAAACTGCTAACTCTTAATCTCTGTCTTGTTTGCTTTTCTGTAGTGAAAACTGGCCTTTTTGGAATGGGAGGGAAATTGCCTAGAGTAGAGCGTGCTGGTTTGCAGCTTTTCCCTGGCAGTTGGTGTTTGTTCGCTGCACTCCTGTAATGAGCATTAGGTGGTACCCTCTGTCCTGAGACTGCTTGGAGAAGCCTTGGGAACTTCTGCATTCGTTATTAGACTTGACCAGCTTCAGTCTTGGCCCTTCTTTGATTTCATAGCACAGCCAACTAAATTCTACTCATTTCTGTGTGGAAGCCTAAATTCATATATTTCTCTACAAAATAAGGTGTTGCGCTGTGCTGTTGGTAGAGAGAATATTTTTTCTTGCTGCTTATACTTGGTTTTGCACAATGTATTTTTTTGCACAGGTATTTTCTGTCCTTTTTGGGACAACCCTATTTCACCTTTCTCATGAAGCTGTATGTATGCCTTCATTCTCTCTGTTAGCAAAATCCTTATATGCTACCGGGAATGAAAAGACGATTGCAAAAGTCCTCTTTTGGTTTTGGTTTATATAGAAAAAAAGGACATTTTTTACACTGAGTGATGAAGCGCACACAGGAGACTGTTCTTATAACAGCAGGATGAAAGTGTGTCCTATCATGCTTGTCTCAGGGATGCTGGTTATACAGAGGAAGACCTATCCATGCCAACTAAAATTCTATGACTTTACAGTTGTAGTGAGTGTTTTTCAGTTAATTTGGTAAAGGGTTAGAGGTCCTATAAGCAGGAGAGGCAGGGAACGATGCCAGGAGGCAGGTTCAGCTTCTGTGGGCACCAGGCAGCATTTTGCATGCTAACTCCACTGACTTTAGCAAATAACATGCATTTGCATCCCTTTCAAGTATGTGTAGGAGGGAGGAGCCTGCACCAATTTGTCTGTTTTAATTATAGATGTTCTACCCACCTTCCTAATTGCTCCTTCATTAAGAAGTAGCTTGTTGTTTCTTTTTTCCCTAGGAGCTAAAAATAATCAACTTTTGTTTGTTTCTGTAAATATTTTTTTTTTTGCCCTTGAGGAGATAATTATTTCTATTGTTGCATGAAGATGGTGGCCAATACAGGAGGAATAATTAGAGCAGATGGCTGAAAATACTTCCCTTGTAAAAGACATCTAGTAATAAAATACCTCTCCTCCTCTTTTGTCTCCCCCAAATATACGTTTTTCTTTCCTTCAGGTGGATGGGGGTTGGGTGAGGGGTGTAAATCTTTTCCTGATGTATTAAACTGAGGAGCTGTCAAGGGTTCACAGCCTGGGAAGTGAGCTCCCTGTATCCATCACTGAAATTAAAGTGTTTTCAAATGTGGCATGGAGTCCTGGGTCTACAGCATGAGGAAATATACGCTGTACTCCATCACTTAAAATGTTAACCTTGTCTCTCCGTGGTGACTGAGGACAGGAACACTTGCTCTCCGTACTTGCTGGTTAAATGGCAATCTGTCAGCACTGAGGAAAAGGCTACCTCGTGGGTGTCAATCTTTGCCGCGTCTGCAGCATTCGAAACCTTTGCTTGTCCGCGGCTGGGCGCGCCGGGAAGGGTGCACCTTCCTCCTGCTAGAGACCATCAGAAGCAACTGGGAGGGTTTCTTGCATGTGCAAGCAGGTTGCTGTTGTGCAGGAGCAGCACTGTGCCCCGTGTTGTATTGGATGTGTCTGGGGGAAAGGATAAAGCTGGCTGCTGGAGGTGGAGCTGGTGGGAAAACCCACCTGAGTTCAGATTTCTCTCCGTGGCCGCGTCGCAGGTAACCCTCAGCTGAAACCCACAGCCCGAAGAAGAGAGAGTGTTGAGCACAGCAGCAAGCAGCAGTGCCTGTGGTTAATTACACTGCTGGTTCTTGGTTTGGTTTTAAACTTTTTGTCTTTTTCTGATCAGAGGATGAGGGCTCTTGTCTTTGTGTCTGTAACGGTTGTTGGCAATCCTCTTTTTCGGCACTCTAAAAAGTCCCACCTAACCAAACAAATTGTAAGGTTACCACAAAGTGAGATCAAACAATTTATAGTGTGTCTAAACAGGAGTTTCTCAACCCTCTTAAGCCCAAACCTTGCATTTTTGGGGAAGAGGGAGTTAAAAATCACCAGATAAACTTGTGCTGTGTTGGCAGAATGATTATTATTTACAAAAATTTAGACCAAACATTGAAGGAGTGGTCACTTACAATCCTTTCCCTTTGTGACTTGTTTGTCAGCCTGTGTGGGAATGCAAGTATATTACTGTTATTTATTAATTCGTTGCAGTTGCTGCTGCTCTTTCTGAGCCCTGGTAGTCACACGCACAAGCTGAGAAACTGGTACCAAGAGATCGTGTCCCCAAAGGCTGACATAAAGGCAAGCCTGGGCTGGCTGACAACAGCAGCAGCTAGAACCATAAAATGGAAAGAAATCTGCCTGAAAATGGACAAAGGAGGTGCAGCAGGGAGGAAGGGGATAATGTGCTGAATTACAAGGAGCTTGTGCATCATTTATTGTGTGCTATTAAAACATCATTTTATCTTTACATCATTCTTTCATCGTTTTGGAGCGCTAATGGGGGAAGGAGTTGATATCCCTTAAAATTAACCCGTGTTACACACAAGCTATGGGTTTGGTACATAAGGTGTGGGCTCGGAATCAGTTGTGCATGACTCACACCAAGTGGGAGTCAGAGGTGGGACGATATTGTAGGACTCCGCTCATGGAATTTTCATGTCAGGTCCCCTCCCTGGTCCTCATGCTCTTTGGTACCCCAGGAGGAACGACTGGCTCCTTAGGGATTCCCAGACACCCACCTGGAGTTTCTGCCTGTACTTTGCAGGTTTGGTTCCCTACTGAGTTAGTGTCATCTGCTGTACTGGATTCAAAATGTGAAATGTTGCCAGGGTGGGTTTCCTATGGATGTCTGATGTGAGGGCACACTCTGCAGAAGTTTGGGTGACCATTTTAAGTGTTCAGTTCATGCTGTACCTGCATCCTCGGGGAAAACACCAGAAGAGTCTCTTGCCTCAATCTGGCTATTGATTTTCGGGAACCTTGCAGGAATACAGCATCTTTGTGGCCTCAATCCTCCTGTTAAGCTTAGTTGAAAAGTTGGCCATGTTCAAGTGTCAGCACTGACAGTGACACAGATGGATGCAGAGATGTTATGGTCTCACAAGCTCCGTTTCCCCCGAATCATCTCTCCAACTATCTGGTAGACGCTGAAGCCAGAGTGTGGAACTACCACCTCACTGCAGCAGCTGCAGCCAGCCACCTCCAGCTTCACCATTCAGGGCTTGGTTTATGCCAACTCCTCTTTCCCCCATCCTCACTTTCAAGCTCCCTGACATTTGTCGTGCCCTGTGCTGAAGCTGGAAAAAGCACCGGAGGAAAATAGCCACTGCCAGCCGCTGATGCGCGGTTTTCCTTGGCTCTGCGGGTTCCTCCCGGTTCATTCAACAAGCACGCACGGGATGGGCGCTCAGCCATGACCCTGGCGCTTGCAGCTGCTGCTGCTCTTCAGTCTTACTGAGAAGGGTTTAAATTAAACACCATAGGTCAAATGCTTGGTGCCAAGCAGGGGAAAAAATGGAAAAGGAAAGTTTTGCTTCTATGAAAAAACAGTGAGGGGGATGTTCTTATCCTGCTCAGCTGCAGGCAGTGGGAAAGGAGCTGGAGTCTTTGCATGATGCAGGTGTTTAGGACACAGCTATACAGCCCTTTGAGAGATAAGACAGCTGTCTCACTGTTTTTTCTTCGGGGTCTCAAGTGAGTTGGTCCAGCCCAGTGGTCGTAAGAGCATGCTCAGCCTGCAAGGCAGCAAAGTCCCCCATGCCAGCCTTAGCATGCAGAGACAGTGGTATTTGGTGTCTGTAGGGTCAGTGCGGGCTACAACCCGTCCCCTTTTGATAACGGGGCAGCTAGACAAGACAGGCGTGATAACAGAGGAGGTTCCCGAAGATCATATGGAGGGAAACTAGCAGGGCCAGATGAGAGCATGGATTTCTAGAGCTGTGAGTTTACCACCCACCCTGCTTGACGAGGGATGTGCAGTTAGGTTATGTGTGTGTTAGTCCGTGTTATTTTACCATGGGCTGCTTAATAGGAACTGGGCATAGCCACCACCATTCAGCAAAGGAACTTAAGTCCATTACAGCTGGAGATTGCACTGTGCTTTTCTTCTGGAAAACAAGGAAAGCATAATCCTATAGGATTCACAAGGTCCAGGCAAACTGTACTTGTGATTCAGGGCAGTGGACCATTTCACTAGCCTTGCACTAGACCACACCTTCTTCTTTCAAAGATCTTAAGGAGGTGCTCTTTCACGTTAGGGAAGTGCGTAGGACTGCAAGAGAAGGATCACCAAATAAAATCTTCTGCTATCTCATTTCCCCCCCATCAGTTCAATGTCTTTCCTCAATTCCTACAGAACTGCCTTCCCTCTAACCCACCCGTACATTCTTCCGTGCTGTGGTAATTTAAAGTACTTTCCTTGAGCAAACCGCCTTTTCTCTCTTCAGACAGATTCTTTGAATTTCTTCTCTCCATGATAATGCAAGGATGGTGCAAGTGATTATAAGCAGCTCTTGGTCCCGTGTTATTAGCTGATGTTCATCTCTCTTATTAAAAAAAAATAAAAAGAAAAAAGAATACAAATCAGAAATCACTTGAAAGACATGCATGCAGGTGGTGCACATGGCAGCAGACTAAGCCAGGCATCTTCTCACTGGAAACCTTTAGGTACAGACTGGGTGGAACAATAGCGATTTTTATGACCTTGGCCAACTCATTTTCTGCCTCTGTGTAATCATTCTTGGGTAGTGAACTTTCTTCTGAGCAATAAAATCTGCCCATCTGTGTTTAAGTTGATGGTGCAGGAACTGCCTCTTACTGTGGATGCATGTATCATCTAAATAACAGAGTGCTTGTTTTCAGCATATTTGTATCTTTTCTGAATTACATTCTTTGGATGGTTTCCCAGATGGTTTCAACCATTTCTTGTGCCTTATTACACGGGCATGTATGAGCTACTAGCTTTTATGCCAGAGGGTATTGGTAGAACTGAATGGGTATGGAGTCTTAATGGGTATGGAGTCTTCTAAGAGGTGGCAGCAGAAACCTAGCAAGAGTAGCTTAAACACTGATGTTATACAAAAAGAACCTTAAATGAAGAACTAGGGTGTTTTCTAGTTAGAAAGGGGAACGATCTTAAATAAAAGAGAAGTCAAATTCAGAAGCGGAGTTTACTCTTCTGTCATGGTTTAACCCCAGCCGGTAACTAAGCACCACGCAGCCGCTTGCTCACTCCCCCACCCCCAGTGGGATGGGGGAGAGAGTCGGGGGAAAAAAAAGTAAAACTCATGGGTTGAGATAAAGACAGTTTAACAGGTCAGAAAAGGAAGGTAAAATAGTACTACTACAAATAGAATATACAAAACGAGTGATGCAGTACAACAGTACAATTGCTTACCAGACACTGAGCGATGCCTAGCCAATCCCCAAGCCACAGTGCCCCTCAGCCAACTCGCCCCAGTTTATATACTGGGCATGATGTCACACGGTATGGAATACCCCTTTGGCCAGTTTGGGTCAGCTGTCCTGGCTGTGTCCTCTCCCAGTTTCTTGTGCACTCCCAGCCTCTGCTGGCGGGGCAGTATGAGAAGCTGAAAAATCCTTGACTTAGTATAAACACTGCCTAGCAACAACTAAATCATTAGTGTGTTATAACATTCTTCTCATCCTAAATCCAAAACACAGCACTATACCAGCTACTAAGAAGAAAATTAACTTTATTCCAGCCAAAACCAGTACGTCTTCTTAATTCTTGCAAGACTTCTATCAACAGCTTACTAAGTTTTTGGTGCTAGCAAGAACAACAACCTGGTATATTCCTTACACCCTTGCTTTGCCATTAGAGTTAACTGGAGACTTCTAAGTGGCTTCAGAGGGTTAGAGTGACGTCAGAGTGACTTTAAGCCATTTAACAAACCTTCTCAACAAAATGTTCTGATGGATCCCACAATTTCACAACTGCATCATGCAGTTTTTTGCTGGCAGCATTGGTTGAGTTTGTGCCAGACAGGAATTTATGGAATTTGTAATTTTGTGCTACAGTTGGCTTGAAAAGCCATGTGTCTGTGAAATGTGTGCCTTTCCATGAGCTGTACCTTCCTCTGTCCCCTGCTCTGAGATAAAAACAAGTTTAATTAGCTCCTTTTTCGGTGGATCTATTGTATACCCTTATATATTGTATATTGTATATAATCTGCTTCAAAGCACTATCAGTGAAGAGTAATTTACAACCTCTCTGGAAAGACAGTAGATAAAGACATCTATCCTTTCAGCTGGAATTTTGTCCTAAATCTCTGAAATATATAAATATATGTTTGCAAGTAATGAAGATGAAACTTGTCCTATTACATTTAGCAACCATGGAGAAATTGTACTCTCTGTAACAGTTGTGTACAGATGTGAAGGCTTATCTGTACTTCTGTAATGATGAAGTTGTTCACTCCCTCTGACGCCAGAGATTTAGCTCCCCAGATGTTTTCACTGTGTGTGTGTTAACGCAGTCCCAGGCTTCAGTCTAAATTGAACTAAGTAATTCCCTTCATAGGGAAATCGTAGAATGGGTCAGAGGGTAGAAAATATCAGCATCCATACCCTACAGACAGGATGGACATAAACCAGTTGTATCATTTAGCCTGGGAACCAACACCCATTCCCTGGTGGTAATAATTAGGACAGTAGTCACCATATAATAGTTATCTGACTGCTCTAGGTGCTATGGGAAATGTTGTATAAAACATCAGGCACATAAAGCTAAAACTGACAATAGCACAGTCGAAAGAATAACTATCATAACACCACCAGTATTGATTCACCTAAACTGCAGCTCCAGAGCAAAACCTTTAATGCACATGGTGTGCTCTGATTGAAAATGGAGTAACTGTATTTTGCTTTTGTACTGAGGTTATTGTTTCCACTGCTGTTTCTGATTAGCACAACCCAGTAAGGACCACAAATATTTCCATGTCTGGTTCTGCCCCCGCCCCCCACCTCAGATCAGTTGGGGCTGTTCTTGCTAGTTCACATGTGAGTCCAAAAGAATATGTTACGAATGCCTATGTCCACACTTGTGCACACATGTCTACGCAAAAATCTGCACACATTCCTCAAGGAATAGGTCAAACCTTCACTGCAAAATGCGTGCTTAAAGTTTAGAGGTGAGGAGGAACCACGACTCGAAACAGGCAGGCATCATTTTGCCATTGCTCATCATGAGTCAGTCTGTTTGCTGTTTTCAAGTTAATCGGTGCTTTATTTGGAACTGATGTGCAAGCCATCAAAGGAGAGGCAATAAGAATACTGGATAAGCTGAGAAAGCTAAAAAGGTATTTGAAAGGAGGAATGGTGCTCTCAATGCAGATGGGTGGCAGGAGAGCTTTTGAAAAAGCCTGTAAAGCAAAATATTGCCCATCTAGTGTGATGTTTTAATTCCAAACTCTTCAGGCTATTTTAATGACATTGCCAGGAATTAACGTGCAGTTCTGCTTGTCGGGAGGCAGAGAGAGACACACACCAGGAAACCTGCAGACTTTCCGCAGCCAGACCTGCAGCAAGCCCCTCGTTACCCAAACCAGAACGAGACAAGGGGCAACCCCCAAATTGCGACAGGCGTTTCCGCAGGCCGAGAACGTCTCCAACCCCAACGTCCCTCCATCCCTTCGCTCTACGCGGGGTCCCGCCGGGAAGGTAGCTGGCATGGCATTGGCATCTCCGCCGCCGTGCTCTTGGCAAGCTGGCTTCCTCAAGGGTGGGAAGGGGTGAGCTTTGAACTTCTTTGGGTCTTTTTCTTTCCAGCTTGCCCTCCAGTTTTGTGGCCGGTGGGACGAGGACTCCAGCTGGCCTGCTGGCCACCAGCCGCGAGATGGCGATAACGTCACGATAGAAGAAGGCCGGACCCTGCTGCTGGGGACCACCACCACCAACCTCAACCTGCTGCATCTCAAAGGTCTGCAGAAGGGGGGTTCGGTGCTCTTGGTCCTCCAGGGCTGGGGTTTTTCATGGCCGTGATCTCCCCTTCCCTTGGCCGGCTCCTGCATCGAAGGAGACACCTGGTCAGGCAGGCTGAGTCTGCTCTCCGTAGATACAACAGGGCGGTGATGTGGGACGGGGGAAGCATTTAATTATTATGTATGCAGAAGGCATCGTTTATGCTGTTTGAGGCATAATGACAATATGAGTAGGAAGGCTTTTTTTTTGTTTTGTTTTTCTTTCCCCCAGCTACTGAAAGCGCTACTGTCCTGAGTGGCGTTCAGTGATAATGGCAGTGCTGATAACAATAATCAACTCTGTTTTGTTTGGCATCTTTGAGGCAAGCGTGTTGCAAAAGCCTTTACAAAATTAATGATGTTACAGAATTACGGGCCACAGCTACCAAATGTAATAAATAATCCAAGATCCTAGAGCACGGCTGGTGGAGAATAAATAACCGAGCACAATTATGGGGGGAAACACTGGGTTTGCAGGGTTCACGTACCCTGGGGTGGATTCAGCACAAGTGTCTGGAGGTGTATCTCTGTGGGTGTCAAAGTAAGAATTAAAATTACTTGTAATTCAGTGCCAGAAATATTCCTCCCTGGAAATTAGGTCCTGGTTGTGAAAACTGTTGTGCATATGCTTGGTATTAAGTGGATGAGTTGTTCTGGTGAAATTGCTTGCTCAAAGTTAAGCTTATGTGTAAGCCTCTGCTGAAATGGAGCTCAAAAAATGGAAGGAGGAGTTTTTATATGTTTAAGGACCTGGACCTTCTTTGCTGGTAAAAATTATTTTATATTAAAAGGATGTTAAAGGTACTAATTTTTGATTGAGATGATGATGAAAAACATGTATTTGACAATTATAGTTCAATCTAACTTTGCACGATCTTTCTATAAAGAAAAAACTTTGCAAGTTTATCCCTATTGTGAGAACATTTCCAAGAAAGATCGAACTTGCTTAGCCTAGGTTCAGAGATTTTCAAGAATTGTTACACCAGGCATCATTCTTGTTTTAAAAAAAAAAAATCAAGTAAGAATTTGAGATTTAAAAAATGTGAAACGTTTTAGTACAATTTTCTTCCCCAGTGAAAATACTAAATCTATGTGATGCAAGATTCTTCTTAACCTCACTGTGATTATGACATACAGTAGAGGAGAAAGGTCAGAGCCCCAGATTTCTGAGACTTTTGGCTGCAAATCTCGATGAGGATTTTGGGGCTCAGTCTCTGACTTTGTGAAGAATTGGGGCACAACACTGCAGCAGAAACCCTTTGAACTTTGGGCCTACTCAAAGGCACATTTGATCTATGAGTCAGCACTCATGAAGCAAACGGAGGTCTGATTGAATTTAATGAAGTCTGGAGCAGTATCTTTATAGCTTTGGCTCATCTGACATTCAAATCATTTCTCCCCTTTATCATATTTTCCAAGAAGCTTGGTTTGTAATGTAGATTCAGTTAGGAAAGCAGCATTAAAATCTTCTAGATGCTATTATTTTCTGCATTGCTACATGCCAAACATAAGGACCAAACATTTTAGAAGCAGGAACCTACACAGTAATTGATTATCTGAGCTTCATCTTTGCTGAAGTCTCCTTGTTGCATCCACCCCCACTCTTGCTAATTGTTTAGCCTTGGTTAGATTTGGAGTCAAGACATGCTGAGACCTACTCTGATATGAGACTGAGATTTATCTTTTCTAACCTTACCTTTCTTTAAGTTGTTCAGCTCAGGGGGATTGTTTAGGCTCCCGTATTGATAGAGAGAAACGCACACCACCAAAAACTTGTTCATCTTAGGTATTATAGATACCTATCTTAAGATGAATCACAGTTGGGTGATCCCCCTAGAGTAGCAACTACTGAGTCTGGGAGGATGTCAAATAATTGACAACTTTCCCCAGCTGCAAGATGGGCATGACAATAAGCCCCTAACCTGTGGGTGGGTGTAGATATGTGCTTCGATCGAGGCAACCCATTCCTATTCTAGCTGGAGAGTTTTTCTTAGTCGGAGCTGCAGAATGGGATTAAATTGTAGTTCTGCTCCCTTTGGCTTTCATGACTCAGCATCAGGCTGTCTGTACACTCACAAGCTGAAAATCTAACAGACTTTACAGATGAAAAAAAGCTGTAACGCTACTGAGTCCACTCCTATGCAAAGACACTGCCCATTTTCTGGTGCTGTATCCAGCAAACCCAGCACATGTTTACAGGCCTATTTCCTGAAATTCCTCTTTTTCAGGACATCATGAGGATTTTGAACACTGTCCCTGCGTTGTCTCATTATGATTTCAACACTGTATAAATTGTTTAAAGAGTATTATAACAAGGATGTCAGCTTCATGTGCAGCCTTCAAGTGACCCTGCTTTGGCTGTATTAACATATAGCCAAATACATGGTGGTTCTGGTAGCGACCTGACTGTCTGGGCCAAAGATCTGGAGGCCAAAGCAATAGAGAAATAGGATTAGGCAGCTGGGTCGCACTCACTGCCATGGGGGCTCAGCAGTTTCTACCTCCTCCTCAACAAGAGGAGCATGAACACGTGGTTAACGGCAGTGGAAAGTTTAATAGCCAGACTGTGAAACTGCTCAGACAGTACTGATTGGGGAAGAGATACAAGATAGACAGATTTTAGATAACTTTGTATATTCAGCAGATTGCAGTTATTTTTGTAATCCCAACATCACAAGTATGGAAATATTTATGATAACCCAGGACAGATGGAAATTTCCTTTGCGCAGAGCTTACACTGGAGTAACTCCTTTGTGTTTGATGGGTTGATACATCAGACATGTGCTATTGTCTTTGTCTGAATTTATAGTGCTCTAGGGAGGTCTGGAGACCAAACAAGCTCCCTGGTCTTTCAGGAGTACCTTGGGGATGAATTCTGGGGTGATGCTGCCAGTATACTCTGGTGGGGCTGAAGATCCCCTACTCTCCAGTTGCCTTTGCAATGGCAATTTTGAGATGGCCATCCTTGCAGGCATAAGGGAGAAGATTGCTTTGGCCTCTATTCTAGAAAAGCCTCAGTATCACTTGCCACAGCTCTTCCTGTCCCCTGTCGTTTGTGTCATTGCTGCATCTTAGCAGCCCTGCTGAAACCAGCATGCCAATTCCCTCTTCCAGGGTCAGACTCCAGGCTGAGGTTTTCAGAAAGGTCTGACCCACCTCAGCTGTGGTTTCTGCCTCTAAAAACAGTGCATTCAGTTTCCAAAATACCACAGCTGATCTGGGCTTTTTTCTTTTTTTTTTTTTTTTCCAAACCATGAGATCCCAGGAAAAAAATAGAGAATTGACAAGCCCCAAAGATACTCATGACATTGTCAATTATTGTCTGATCTTGAATGCATGTCACAAAAGCAATGGTTATCCACCAATATTCTGAATTTCTTGTAATCCATGCTCTGATCAGACTGTGCCTAGAATGGGTCCTGTGAGTAGATCTGGGGAGGACAGTATCCAGATATTGTATTTTGCTTGACTTTTTTCTAGGCTTTGATGCTATTAGCAAAGAGCATCAAATATTAACTGATACACCTGCATAAGTAGTTGTCAAATAACTAGTGCTTCAGTCACTGCTGATAAAGACTGGGTTTGAATTAGCTGAAAGAAGGAAAAAGCTTTTCCTTCTGTTTTCCTGTCTATGGCATCAACTAGTCCTTAAACCCATTTTAAAATCCCTTGTCAGTAGGCACGGTTGGAAACTGCTTGTGTTGCGGTGTTTTCTGTGCCGTTTTGCTCAACCCATTTGGGATGTGCATTGTGATACTTTTTGCAGGCAGTTTCTAGTTCATATTTTCTTTTTTTAATCAGGCAGAGACATTACAATTAAAATACCGTAAAAGCGATTCTGGCAGTATTGCAATAAGCATGTTTTTTAATTAAAGAAAGAACATGGGATGTACAAATAGTACCAGCTAATGGGAAATTTCATCCAATGTATTTTTTAATTGAGATTTAAAAGGAAGAAAAGTCAGCCCTATTTCTCCCTGTCGCTGTGTGATATTTTCCTACATTGTTACAGTGAGGTGTACCAAGTCTGCAATAATTACAGTCTCAGAGCCTTAAAGTCCTGGCTGTTTTCATGGAAAAATATGAAAGGCATCAGTTCTTTAATTTGTTAGTATATTTTTTTGCAGGAATTCAGTGTTATTCAGTAGAGTGCAACTCGCAGAGCTGGACATTCCTAAAGGAAGGGTTTTAAGGCCCCGAATCTGTAGCAATTTGATGGTTTTTTTTCAGTTCTTCCCCCAGCCATAAACCCTAGTTCATGTTTGGGTAGGGGCTGCAGGTTTCTCTTTCTCATCATGTTTTGGATGGGCTGACAGCATGTACATTAGACTCCCAGGGCTCTTGCTTGCCAATGACATTGATTTTCCGCAACTTCAGTAGCTCTTGAGACTTCTCTGGGGCATCGCAGGATAAGCAGATCGGTGGAAGCTAATCCCGGCCGAGGAACTGCACACGCCTCCGGCAGAGACTGGGCTGAAACCCAAGGCATCACCGTCCCCTTCTTCCACTCGCTGGCATGGAAGGAGGGAACGTGCCCCTTCCAGGGAAGCAGATGCTGCCTCTAACCATGGGATGGAAAGATCTGCTGAGTCCTCCACCTGTCCTGGGCACTAATCAGGCCCTCATTACAGCAGCTTCATACCCTCAGTAGATCTAGCCTCACACACTTTTATGTGGTACAGAAATACAGTTGTTGCGACCTGTGCAGGCTGGGAACTGAGGTCCAGGTCTTCTTAAGGTTTTTAAATGCAAATAAATACCTTCAAAGGCATAATTCTGTATCATGAGCCCAGAGCTACAGAGGAAGCATACTGTGTAACAGGATTGCACATAGGTTTCTTAATTTTTGAAGTATCCCCTCTTCCTCTGATGGCTTGACAGACCGTGCATTACAATAGTTTTGCCGTAGGAACAGGCTGTTGTGAAGACCAAGGTCCTAGGTGCTAGACACAAGGAGATAAACCCTATCTGTAACATCTTTAAATTCAAATGGCAGAAATCGGCTTGAAATGAGATACCTTGCTGGAGGGGCATAGCAAATGGAAACACTCTGGTCTCATGGTCACCCAGGCAGGCTTTAGGTGAGCAGAAACATAATCCTGCTCCCTAAAACAATGCTCCTGTGCCTTCCCCTGTGCACCTCTCCCTTGCTGAGGCTGAAGCACATAGTGCATGTCTGTCATGTGGGGACTTGAAATAATAGCCCAAGGACTTATTTTTTCATCACACCTCCGTGTGTGGTATTTACCCTGATGCCTTCACAAGGCTCACCTGGAAGGTTCCTTCATTAGATCGGAGATGAAGTGATACGTGCTGGAAGCCATCTAGGAGCGTCCACACCTCTTCCCCACCAGGTTAGCTCTACTCTTGCAAATGCATCAAAGGTGTTGCCAAGTATCTTGGAGGCTACCTAAGAGCTGAAGAAGTAGAAAGACTTCTCTGAGGGAGATATACCTATGGCAGCATCTTCTGGGCTGCCGATCTGAACTGCCTTTGCCTGTCTCCTGCACTCTAAGGGAAGAGCCCAAATGGCTTACAAGGGAGCACGTGCCATCTGAACAGATGGCTGTGAGCGCAGCAAGCCAGAAAACACAGGCTTGTCAGGCTTGGGAGACGATTTCTGTCTGAGAGTACTCAAGCAGCTGCCGGCTCCTCGCCCAGGGACAGATTAAGGCCTCCGTCCAACAAAACGTTGGAATACAAGCTTAACTTTTTAGCGTGTTAGTGATCTGGTGGAAGTACACAGGCATTTGAATTCACAGCTAGTTTGGGATCTGTACCTGTGTATTATGAACGTGGAGGAACATAGTCAGGGAGGTGGAGAATGAGTTTTGGACTCTTGGTTCAGGCAGCCTTTGGGATGGAGCCAAAATAACAAACTTCTTTCCTTTGCGCGTTGCTCGGCAGTGGTCCAGCCTGCAATCAACTTTCATGGCTCATCCGAATGTCTTGTGAGCACGTCAACAGACTGCAGGTGACAGGTCCATGAAATAATCGATTTTTCTTTTTTAAGGCTCATAAACTCTGTATTCTTCCTGTACACAGGAGGATCTTTGTGGTTTGGGGTTTTTTTTCCTGCTTGGAGGCCCCACCAGGCACACCCTTGGAACCGGAGAATGAGCAATAAGTGGGCTGCCAGCACACTGCAGCCTTGTTGTACAGGATCAGTTGTTTCAGCAAAGATAATCCAGCTCCGGCAGTTGCCTCCTGCTGTTTGCCACTCAGGGATGCTTGCCAGGAATATAACTTCTGAGCTTAAGCCTGTCTCATGGGGGATTCTGTGGCTTTGTCATGTGAAACACCAAGTGAGAGGAACCGGTAAGAGCAAGCTGAAGGCTGTGGGAATATTAGTTACACACAGCCATGGTGTGCCCGCAGCACAACCAGAGCAGATCTTCCCTGCACGGTGATGGGAAGGAGTAGTCCAGCTGAGGAGATGACCTTTCAAGCTGCAAATCCTCTTCCATGCAGAGGAGGTTTTCTGTTAGTTGAGGGGCACGACACAGTAGTGATATATAAGACAATTCTGTTGGCACTTTCCTAACACCTTCTATTATTGATTATAAAAAAAAGAATCTCTTGAGACTATCAGCACCTTTCTTGGAGTTTGCTTGTTTTAACGCTTCATTCAGCTTTACATAAAGAAGCAAAATTATATCTGGCGATAGTCACTTTTATCCTAGCTCCCTAATGAGCTGTTCATTAGAAAAAAAATCTTATATCGACAGTGAATGCAAAGTGTGGCCTCAAAAGATGGTAATAAAAAAGCCCTCCATTTAAAAGGTGCACTTTGGAATAGGGACTTTGTTTCCCACTGCGTTCAGGAAATCTCTAGAGCGCTCTAAATCACAACCTAAATGAGAAATATCAGTATCTCTTTTATGCATTATGAGAACATCTATGTTAGAAGGATTTTTTTAAAAAATGAGGCTTTTGAGAAGGGATAGAAGCTGCTATGTCTGAAAGCGTGAATATTCATGACAGAGGCAAGGAGAAACTTCCCACAGCAGTTCTCACAATCCTCTACTCTATCGTTATTTGTTCTTTTTTTCAGAAGTGCCTCATGCAGCTTCTTTCCATAATAAATGTTCTGGATACCTGGGCTGTGGCATTGCATGAGTCAGCCCAGGACACCTGACAAAGTGAAGTGTTAATACATTATTTTTCCAATTCCTTTCCTTTGAGTGTGCCCTCCACCATTTCCCAAGGATTTCAGAAGATAAATCTTCAGAAGATAAATTTCCACAAAAGCAATTCTGCCAATGGCATGATGGTGCTGTAGTTATTCACACAGCAGATTACAACCCCCACCTTATTATCAAGTTTTTTTTCCTTAATATTCCTTTTTTTTTTTTTCATTATTTGGTCTGGCTGTTTCTCCCCTCCTGTGGGACAGATGGAGATTTTTCTCTCTTTCTTTTCCTCTGTTTTTTTTTTTGTGGTTTTTTTTTGGTTTTTTTGGTTTTTTTTTTTTTGTTTGTTTGGTTTTTTTTTTTTTTGGTAAAGACAGATAAAGAAAGATTTCTTTTCTGGGCAGAGAGGTGGAGGCTAATTGCTGGGTTAATTGAGAAGAATGGTGCTTCTGATGTTCTCACAAAGTATCAAATAGCCTCAACATATTTCTTCCCCCTCTCCCTCACTCCACCTAAAGAGACCCATTGAATTTGCACAGTACTGTACAGAAGTGATTATGGGTTTAATTGTATTTATTTTGCTTGGTGGGGAGGCCAACATAACAGTAGTTGATTGATTTTTATAAAAATCACCCTCAAGGTCATATGTAGGACTTTGCTTTCCTGTGCAGCCATAACAAACAATTTGAGGGTCACAGTCAAAGGTTCTGTTGAGCAATATTCTTGCTTTCTGCTTTCAGAGAAGAGGTCAAGTGCAATAAAAGAAGGAAGCATAACTTTTATTTTCTTTCAAAAAAAGGGGAAGACAATCTTGTAAAGCAGCAGCTGTATATTTATTCTGTCTCAATGAAAAACATAGAGATACAGAGAGCTGATGGTTAGAAGGACAATATGCAATTTTTTTGGCATAAGTATTTGTAAGTTTGGCTAGAGTTTGTTTTACACTCAGGTTTGGTAAATAGTTAAATGAATCCCTGGTAATGCTTTCTTTTCTTTTCTTTTCTGTGATGCTGCTCTTCTTTTATCTTTAGCAGTAGAACTTTTCTTTTTACACATTCTTTTCTCCCGAAGACTGAGTGCCTTTTGGCTTTGTTCTGGGAGGAGTTCAGAAGCTTTGCAAATAACCAGGGGACAACGGCATTATGGTGTGACCATGAATGTAGCTGATATATCTGTTTCCTATGATCACACGTTGGCTCTGACTGCTGCTTCTAAGGGAAAGCCAAAGAGTCACGTACAGAAAATGCTTTCTGATGAACTTGATCTTGCAAATCTTTGCACCATTGCCAAGTGTGCTTGGGTTGCCATTGCACCTAGGGACAGAGAAACCCAATAGTCAGGCAACAATCCTCACCTTGAAGTCCAATTATTATTATCCCTTCACAAGCAAATTTTCATCCAGGGCAGGGAAACCTTGCTTCTATGTAGGATTTCCCCCAAAAAGGGTCAAACCTGCAGGCCAGGTGTTGCACAGTTAGTGCGTGCATGCCTGCTGCTACTGAAACTTGTTGGGACTATTGCTTGCATTTGCACGCAGTGCAGAGCAGTTACCAGCATCCAAGCTTATCAGACACCCAGAAATCCACAAAAGCTAAGGAAAAATCTTTGAATCAACAAAGGTAAAAATCATTCAAGACAACTGACATGCAGTTAGCCTATTACTGAAGAATAGGAGATTTTAAAAAGAAGAAAGGAAACAAAAGGGAGATAGAGGACCGGTCATAGGTAAGGAGGCAGACAGTGATTTTTAGGAGCTGTATGAGGGTGAGCTACTCCTGACTTGCCAAAGCCACCTTGTTCAGAAAAGCGCACAGGAGACAGTGCAGAACCGGCGTTAACACCCATCCCAAAAGCATTAACTCTTGCTGGTCAAGCTGCTCCTGTTTTTGCAGGAAGAGGGACTCCATGTAAAGTGCAAGCTGTCTTCTCAATCCCTCCTAGTTTTCCAGAGAGGCAGGTGTCTGTAGTACTGGTAGCAAAGCACGGCTCCGTTATGTGCTCTGTTGTGTCTCAGCCCTGCTCATGAATGGAGGAGGAATGAACATGCGCTACTGTTTTACAGCAGACCCTCTGGGAGCAGGGCAGAAAGAGACAAATCCCAGACCCTTATGGGAAACAGGCGTCTTCCCACAGCTGCCTTGAGGTGCATTGGCATGGCTGCAAAAAGAAAAGCACTCAGGAATCTTACATTCCCCCATCCCTGTCATCCATGGGAGGGGATAGAAGGGTTTGTGCAAGGAATTTAATATTTTTAACCTGTCTTGTAGACAGCTTGAAAATTTTGGATGGACAAAATGGGGCTGAAACTTGGGAAAACTTTCTGAGACATTGAGGCAGAACTATGATTTTGCAATCAAAAGACAGGACAACTCGCTACCAGCCTTCCTGGTTCAGTGGTACAGCATGGCAGCAATTAGAATACTCATTAAAAATTGTGTGAAGAGAAGTGGAAACAGAAATGACTATATTTCAGTGGGAACAGAGCATAGGAAGTCAATAAAGACCTTGGGGAAGGTGTCTTTTTTTTATGTTAGGAATAAAATAAATCGCAGTGATTTATAGTTCCATTTCTAGATTGCGGTGATAAAATTATTAATACCGGTGCTATAAGGCAAATGTATTTAATAAATATTTCTGTTCTCAGTATGGGAATGAACAGGATGGCAAATTATATCACAAGAGGAAGATGGACCAGCAGTCCATTTATTACTGAAGAACATTAATATAATGAAGATGTTGAATAAGGAATACACATTCTTAAATCAACAGGTCCAGTCTGATTCAAGAGCTTTAAAACTACTGGTACAGGCATTCTATGGCCCACAAATATTAATTTCAGAGTACATGGGAAATTACAGAGGGCTGTAGAAGCACTGCTTTATGAATTAGAGACAATTCCTTGCAGGGAAAGTCTTAAAAATCTCATCAACCAGTCTGAATGAGGGCTGAGATTTGATTTTACCTGTAAGTACTTTCACAGAAAATGCTGTTTTCTACAGCTCTCTGCAGTGCAATGCAGGAGGATACAAAGTGACCCACTGTCTGAAAGCTCATCCTTGACAAGTTGTGATTGGAAATAAAGCAGAAATTGTGAACAGTAAGAGAAATTAGCTGTTGGAAAAGGTGATCATAGAAAATGGTAGAATGATGTCCCCAAGTCACTTAATTGATTGCCTGCCTTTCCGGAGGGTATGCAGCAGTCAAACACAGACGACTTGACTTCCTCCAGTTTTTCAGTAGCATGATGTGCACAGACCATTAGGCGATATCATCTAATGGTCCCTTCAGTCTGCAAATGAATACTGTTTCAAGTATTATCCTAATTTCAGCATAGCACATTTTGTATTAGGAACATTTCATTTTTCTAGAAGTCTCAGATGTATCTCAGAATAACAGTCAGATATCTTCTGTTGTTTTGCATGAAATAAGCTGAAATGTGTGCTGGTTTATCACAGTGTGTTCAGTATAATTTGTAAAAACACTACATAGCAAGCTTAACAGAAATACATTTGTATATAGAAAAGTATGTCTAGGGAAAGAGGCAGTTTACACATAGGGGAGTTGGTGTTTGTGGGAGCAATCCCATGGTTCCCAGTGGTTACAAGCAAGAAAATGAGATTTCTCTTTCATCCTTTAAGCATATTCTGTAAAAACTTATGTGGAACCTACTGAAATCTGGAAAGAAAATATTTAATGGGTAGTCCTTATTCAAATACTAGCTTTGTTATAAGCCTAAGAAATTAGAACTAAGACTAAGTTATAAGACTTTGTTACAAGGCTGAGAAATCAATGAAACAATGAAAGCCCCTCAATGCAAGAATAAGTAAGGAGAGCAGGATAAGCAGAATGTGTTCAGCAGGAGTGGATACAACTAGGTGGCAAAGACACACGAGTGCTATGTATCATCTCCCTTATCACTGAGAGCAGCAGGACCTGATCAAAGACGAACAATGATCAAGGTAGCTTTTAATCTGATTTTTATATTAAAACTTCTTCCCTCCTTTTTCATCTCAATACTGAAATGAAAGCAGAGGTCTGATCTCCCTTATCCTTCTTGCTAACAATTGGTAGTATCTTGTGGGGAAGGAAAGCCAACTATTTGGTAGGTATAGAGGTCACCATTAAAAACTGCTAACACCGGTAGAAAGCTGGCCATGGTATGAGATGGCACAGTTATTAGCTACTTCACCTAAAGGAAAATGTTGGGAGAGTGATAGGCCCCTTGTAAAGAGGTCTGAGGTTGCCAGGCTTTGAGGTATCCCCTACTAGGTCCTGGGAAACATGGGCTGACCTAGGAAGACCATATTCCATGTGCAGAACGATTAGATTTCTGAGAGTCCACTCTGTCCAAATACATTGTAAAGATAGTGACAGCATGCTTCATAGGAGCGGAAATATGAAAGGAGATAAAAGAGTAAACCATCCTGAGATGACAGACTGGGATCGCCAGCTCACACAAGGCAAGAACAAAGGAGGCATTTGACAGAACTGAAGAGACTGAGTCAAACCCAAGAGATGGAAATGCCTGGCACTGTGTACTTAGACCACAGAATTCATTGCTTCAAGAAGTCATTGAGACTAAATATTAGAAAGAATCGAAGGATCAGATCTATATTACTGACAAATCTTATACAGTTATACTAATAGATGGTAAAAGGAAAATGTTGGCAAGGACATGAAACCTTATGCTTTGAGGCGAAGCTAACCTCTAATTAGGGATTAAAATGAGGCTTTCATGAGATGGGGAGATCATCTCACATCTAGCTAACAGGGAGAAGTTTCTTATACTGTGTTTGGAAGCATCTGGTTTTGAACAGCAGCCGGAAGAGTATGCAGGATTAAATCAACCACTGATCTAAACAAGTTCCCAGTCCTTATGTTCCAAAGTGATTTTCCTCTCCCCTCTCCCTGTCACAAGTAGTTTGTAGTCTGAAAAGTAACATACAAATTAAGTAGCAATATCCCTTTTTAACATTTAGAGAGTGAGTAAGTTAAAACTGTGATTTTCCAAACACAGCTCCCTTGCACTGGGATTGGAGAGATTTAGATGTCTGCCCGGGCTGAATGCCCTTGCTCAAGTCTAGAAAGGCAGCCTGTGGTAGAATTGGAAAATGGACTGAATTAATCAGGCCTGGAAAGAGCTGATAAATCCATAGGGAGAAGTATAGGACAAGGTGGAAATTTTGCAGGATGCAATAACATTTTACCTTTAATCTTGTAATTTTATTGCAAAACCATTTGTTTACCCAACTCTTACAGTTCCTTTGACTGTGAGATAATGACTGGCTGTTAGATCTATGGTTGCATTCTGCTATTCTGTTGTCTTCAGGTGGCAAACTGTTGTTCACTGGTCCAGGACCTGTAGAACTGCATGCTCATTACATTCTGATATCTGATGGAGGAGAGCTCCAGGTGGGATCCCCTGAGGCCCCTTTCCGTCATAAAGCACACATCTATCTCTACGGAAGCCTCCATTCTCCACCGTTACATCCATATGGGGTCAAGTTCCTGGCAGTGAGGAATGGGACCCTTTCCATTCACGGTGAGTACATTTTTTCTTCTCTCCAAAAGCAAAGCACAAATGAATAAAAGAAAACAAAACAAAGGAAAAAAAGGTTTTGGAGGAAAAAAACCAAACCGAACAACTTCGGTCGTGAACTTGGACTTCTAATTACAGTTAAGTATTTGTTGAAATCAGGTTTTTGGGCCAGAACTTCATGTCTTTGCATTCACCATCAGACTCCTACTTCTGCAGTATCTTATGCACGAAAGCTCGGTGCTGTACCTCCATAAAAGCTCCCATACTGGGAGCCGAGTCATTTTGAAAATCTGGACCCCAAGAAGATAGATGGTATCAAGCAGTTATGAAACTCTGGCAGTCATTTAGGTGCCTAGAAGATGTTTGGATTTGTGCATGTCTGTCCACAAATAGAAGTCTCCATCCCTTGGAAACTGGACCTCAGCTGTCCATTGTGGATTGTGTAGGTTTGCTCTGCCACTGGAATGGGGTACACTTCTCCCCTCATCTCTCTCCATAACGACTGGGAAGTTTCCTCCCCAAAGAAGTTCTGGCTGTTTGGGTTTCCCACAGAGGGTAGTCTGCCAGGTAGGTCCTATGGTGAGAGCAATGCCAAGCATGCTGCAGTTAGTAGCCCGTGCCAGCTGGAGTGGGGATGACACTTCTCAAAGCACCAGCAAAGTGCTCCTGGCAGTGTGTTTTCCCCTCCTCCTCCATCCCCCCGTGCTGTGCTGGCATCCCAATGCCAGCGGTCTGTCTGTAGTGTTAGGAGCACAGCTGGTAACTCTCTGGTGGTCCTCACAGCTGCACCTGCTCAGCACAGGTTGTTGTCATAAATGACGAATCCAGGGCTATGCAGAAAAACTGTGGCACTGCCAAGAATTTCAGTCCCAGATGCCCTGTCCTCTGCTGTAACCGCTGGACCTTTCTCTCAAAGGAAGCCCTGCAGGGTCAGAGCTGTAAGTTCCTGCCAAGGGGAAGAGACAAGGGACTTAAAGGACAGAAAGTGGCTGTAGGTTTGCAGATGTTGTGGCACAGAGAACTTTAGATACAGAGCTTTTTTGGAGGGCTACGAAATACAGGTATAAAATGGCCGTTTCTTGGTGCAGTAGATTGGCTATGGAATTCAGGTCCAAACTCAGCATGAATCAGAATATTTGTGCAATGCACGCCTGTCAAGCTCTTAACTAATGGGCTGTTTTTAAAGGCAGTATGTGTCATAGAGGAGAAGAAAAAAAAAAAAAAGGCAACATATCTGAATGCCTCATTTCCCTCCTTTATGTTCTTGTGTGTCAACCCTCATACTGGTAGGCTTTCGTATGCTCCAGCAGGGCTTGAACTTCCACCCTCCTGGCCTACAGGCAGAAAGGTTGCTAGCTGAGCATCGCTGACACGTATGGCGCTCAGTCAAAAATGATGTCAGACACCGAGGGGTACAATCTGAGCGCAGGCAGGGAGCGAGCTGTACTGCTGTGCGGTAATCCTGCCAGTTCACAGGAGCCGAGCAAGGTCGGGAGAGGTCGGTTGTTGGAGGGAAGTCGCTGAGCAGATGCTTTTCTGAATCAGGGGAGATCAGCGGAGGCTGGGGAAGGTGCTCCTGGCAGTGGCAAGGGAGGTGGGCTGCACTACTCCCCAACGCCACGTCAGGTGCTCTCGAGCGCTTTGTCGAGACACGGTGAGGCTAAATTATATAGTGTTTGCAAATGGCGTTAATAATTTCAGTAAACTGGCTTTGCAAAAGGGCAGGGCATTTCTATCCCATTTCCTAGGGGGGCTCTGTGAAGAAGTGCTATTAGATCATCTAGGCTGAACTGACTGTCCGTTACTGGCCATTGAATTTCACACAGTTATCCCAGCCTTGAGTTCAGTAACTCGCATTAGATTAAAGCATGCCTTCCAGAAAGGCTTGGTCTTTGGGGACATCAAGGGAAACGGAAGCCAGCATTTTCTGCAGAAGCTTGTTCCAGGGGATTAATTTGGTTAATCATCCATGTTTTTATTTTTTTTTTCTTTTTTAAGTAAAGTATTAAAATGTCTGATTTAAATTTGCCTGATAACAGCTTTTGCTGCTTCGCTTTCCATGTCTTCTCCTGCTACTCTAAAGTATCCTTCCATTCTTGGTTTGAGCCCTGTAAGTCAGGATTTTGTCCTTAAATTGTCAGCCCTTTATAACAAGAGCCTTGTCTTCTTCATGCTATTTTGTTTTCTAGCAAAGCCAGTAGCATCTCCTTGTAGCTGCGCCGCCTGTGCTGCTTCTCCTTTTCATTCTGAGCCCGTATCATCACTGGCTTTTTGACTCTATCCTCATGGACAATTATGAAATTATACAGCCAAACAGGGCAGAAGTACGTTTTACAGTGTTACCTTGGCAATATGAGGGAGGGAAGTAAACCTAGGTGTCCATGTCAGTACCCTCAAGGCATTTCTCACTGATATCTCATATGTTTTACTTAGTGCCATAATTCCCAGCGATTCTTCACTCCCAAGGAAACCAAGAAGCTGAGGTCTGCAACCCAAGCATTACCTGGATGGAGATACATGGAGCCAAAGGTGCCTTGGACCGTTAGTGGAAACATCTCTTGGTTTCAATTTCTTATCAATTCTTATTCAAGAATTCTTATAAATTTCTTATTCAAGAAATCCAGACTAGCTATGAAGTCACTTCTAAGCTCTGCACTACATACAGTCCCAGTGCATGGCTGCAATTAAGGCTCATTCAAACCATGTAATCTGCAATTTAGCACTGAAGCAGTAGAAGGCTGCTAGAAAACAAGACCAAAAGGAGTGTGTTCTTTTGCTGGGTTCATATTTCTTGCATGAAACAGAAATATGCTGTTCTGTCTCCAATTTAGTACCAGTCTGGCCTGTGGTATAGAACAAATTGTTGAGCATGACAGCCTCTTTCATATATATTTATGAAAGAGGCTGACATGCTCAGCAATATACATTTGTGAGGTACATATATATACATGCATGTATATGTTATCTCAGATCAAAATCATTAAATAAGCAGGCTTCCAAATTCTTAGCTGTCTTGGTGAAGACAGGACTGAGTGCATTTTAATTCCTTTTCTGTTTCAGACTGGGAAGTCTGGGGGATGCTCTGCAGCCATGGTTGAGTTCAGATTGTTTAGTAAGCGCTGTCAGCTCCTCACTTTGATATGTTAATATGACTAAGGGTTTCCCACAATTCTCTCGTGAGTGGCAGTCCTTTGCTCCGGTAGTTGTAGCAGACTGGGAAATTTCACTGTTGCCTTTGGCTTTAGCCAACTCCCCTGCCAGTCAAAGCGTGCCACCCATAAACTGCCTGTCAATCACACATCAGTTTTAAAGGGGGTTTCAGTCAGCCAGGGCAACTCGACTTTTTGACAATGTAATTATGGCCCTTGCATCCGCAGTAGGGGCCTGAGCGGGGCTGAGAGAATTTTATTGATTGTTCAGAAGGGAAATTTATCACTGTCTCCAGCTCCATTCGTAATTTATTCCCTGAGAAACTCTCCTGACAAGCTTCAGGAGAGAAGTTAACATGGTGGCCTTGGCTGTTCTTGCACCTTTGTCCTTCCCAGGGAAAGTGGACCGGAGACACGAGCAGATGCTGAGCGGAGGGCAGGGACCGGGTGCAAGAAGCAGCGTAAGGGGAGATGCTGCATCAGTAGCCGAGGACACCTACCCTTTCTTTGTGACAGCCTGATTTCGTGGCTCCAACGCTGTTATTACCACGGATGGAAAAATTTTAAAGGCCTTTTCCATGCTCTTCCATTTTTAGCAGTCCTGTGTAGGTGAGCTCATTATTCCATTGTGTCCCCTCGAAACAGACTGTGCTTCTTCCCAAAAGAAAACCAGCGCTTTTGCTGTGTATTTAGCTGAAACTTTGTCAGTGCCAACACTGTGATGATATGGGGCATGAACATATGAGCCTGTTCCCTGCATTTCGACTAATAACCCATACCTCTCCAACTAGAGGAAGATGTTAAGCTTCAGATTTAATAACATGCTACATTCACTTTGTCCAGACTGTGAAAGCTGTGTGGTAAAGAAAAAACAATGTCCAGAGAGTTTTGGTTTAATACCATACCTATTTATAATCGGCATAAATAAAACAGAGGTGTCAGAGGTCATTTCAGTTGTCTAAAGTCACGGATAGTCCTGCTGCAAAGAATGTCACTGCACTTGCAATGGATGCTGATTGTGGAAGATGACATTATAGAGGCAATTCTGCACTTTTTCTATCCCAGACTTCTCTGCAATCAAAACAATCTTACACATTTTCAGGGTTAGCTCAGGAAAAAAGTATTTTTTATCAGTTGAACCAATTATTAATTTTAATCACTTTTAATCAATAATAAAACACAAAATATTTGTGAGCTGTGCACTGTACTCTATAGAGCCTATGCATTCCTCAAGAGATCAAACATTTAATCAAATGCTTCTTTGCTTTTCCTCCATTAAGCAGTGTTATGTATCTGTGCTGAGTTTGAGATTAAGCGATCATAGACAACATGAGAGAATTTGTTCTGCTTTACTCACATATTAAAAAGAAAAGCTTCCCAGGGGAAAAAAAAGAGGAAAAAAAAATCCGTAGCAGGGGAATTCAAGATAGGGTGCAGAGATCTGCTAGAGATAAGATGTGCTTTTTTTACCTTACTTAAATGTTAGTCCATTCAATACATGTTATTTTCCACTAACCGAAACCATTGATTTGCACACCCCTGTTACACCATGAGTTCAGATCCTTTTTGCCTTTCTGGGGTCACTTCCATAGGTTGTTTTTCCTTAGATGTTCATTATTCTGTGTGGTGGTTGTAGGAGTTTTTTTGCCTTCTGTGACAGCATTTTTCCTTTCAAGACCTTGACTCTAACATGATGCATTAAAGCAGATGGCTCTTGAACAGAAGGCTAAGCTGCCTTGAATCCCCTTGCATTCACTGGGGGTAAGAAACTGCACTTAGGCACTTCCCATGGAGTAACTAATGTACAATGACTTGTTCCTTCACTTTCTTATTCACAAATATAAGATGACCATTAGATTTAAAGACCTAGCAGATGGGAGGAAAAAAACGAGAGAGCTGGGTTCAGGAAAAGCTGCTGTGTCTTTCCTAGCTTGCCCTTCTTTCTAACAGAAATGCATCTATCATCTTTGATTTAAACTTAAATCAGTTGCTCCGTATTTTGGTGCAGAACTTAATGAGGAAAACATGTGATATAAAGGGGACTGAGAGATGGGTGCTTATATATAATAAATATAATATGATATATGATATAAATAGAATATAGCTAATATATTAGCATGTGTTTCTTGACAGGGGGAGGTCTATGGGTTACTACAAATATGGAGGCTTTTTGTGGGATGAAATAGTCACCCTTTTTAAACCTTTGAATATAACATTGAGATACCCCTCCCAATTCTGGCCCCAACTACAACCGGGAGATTGGCTGGAGGAAGAGAAGCAACCAACAACAAACCCAGGGTGAATTTCCACCCCAGATGGGAGAAAGCCTGCGAAGTTTGGCAAACTGAGAAGCCTGGACCCAGATCTGGGTTTTCTCAGGGCTGCAGGCTGAGCCAGGCAGGGACCCTCTGTTTGGGCTCATCTTCACTTTTCCCGCGTGTCTAATTCTCTTTCATCGCGTGCCGGGGATGTAGCGAACTGATCTTAGCATTTAAATGGTCGTGCCGCCCTGCGTACCCGCTCCTGCGGGCAGACATTCCCCGTCTCGTTCGGCAGCAGCGCGGGAGATTAACTGGCAATAATGCAAAATGTTAACAGCTGTGTGCAGCTCGCGATGGGATCGCGCGGTAGTTGGCTGCTGCATTTGAAGCAGTTTGTTCCTGGTGTCAGTTTAAAGAGGTTTTCCTGCGTTGCACCTTTGGTTGTGAGCTATTTTCAGGGGCAGAGCGTGGTTTTTGTGTCAGGCTTGCTGGTTTATGCAAAGGCATTGCAGGAACTGGGAAAATCTTCCCCTTTCCTTTCTGGACTGGTGTGGCTTTAAAAAGTGACTGGGTAACCTCCGATTAAAGGAAACGTTTGGAAATGTTTGCATTTATGGGACAGCACACAGGGAAAGTACTTCTTCTGCGATGTAATGTGTCAGAAAAGAGCAACAATAAGAGTTTCCATAGACCTGTTTAATCACATAGCCCTTCCCATCCTCAGTAAGATACTCCTTGCTTTCCTGAGGGTGCTGTTCAAAAATATTTAGGTGGAAATGCTTTAGGTGAAAACTGTAGTTTCACGAAAGGGAAACATTCAGCAGGACTAGGTCACTTTCAAGGATATTTCCTACTGGAGAAAATAAAAATTATTCACTTTGTCCTCTTCTTCGGAAGAGATCAGATTTTTTTACCCACTGGGAGAAGGAAAAGGTATTTAATTCTATTATTTTGCTTTCATCTAGACTTTCGTAATATTATTTTTAATATTATATCTGTTTCATGTCAACATTTCTACACTATTGAAATGCAATGTTGTACAGAATAAAAATCAACCCCCCTAAACCCCCAAAGTGACGTTAGTCAAAAAAGTGTAATGGTTCCAAAAGTAATTTTTTGTGGAATTTTTACACTGTGGAAGATGTTGAAGGTTTGGCCTCATTTGAATTTGAAGTGAAATCACATCTGGCTAGTTGTAGACTTGGATTTCATCCTCCAGAACCCATGTATAATGGGGAAGCACCACCCCTATTTTCATGAGAAGTGGAAGAAGTCAGAGAGACACTGAAGTTGTGTCTACCTTGGGCCTTGGATGAGTGGGCCACCAAACAGGTTAAAAACTGATGTTAAAAAGCTGAGCCATGACTCATCTCTGTGCATTCTTAGTGCTCGAACAGAAAATAACTGCTAGAAAATATCGCACGTCCTCACGTTGCAGTGGCAACCTGAGCCTAGAGCAGCACCCCAATCCCCTGCCTCGGTGGTGCGCAGCATCGGAGCCTCTCCACGAAGACCTCTGCCCAGGGCCAAGCACACGAAAGTGCCGCAAGTGAGATGGCACGTGGTGGCTTTGTGCATAAGGACCTACGTGAGGGGATCGGGCAGGTCCAAATTTCTTGTCTCGGTCTGCCCATTGCTTGTGTAAAGCTTGTGCCTGTTGCTGGGTTTTGTCCCACGCGACGGGGACATCAGACAAGCTACGGTTCGAGCCCATGCTCAAATCCAATCTAAAATAGCCAGCGTGACCCTGAGCGCCCAGCACCGAGGCTGCTGCAGCTTGCCTGTGCAGCACTCAAAAAGCTGATAAACTCTTGGGTGTCCTAAGGGTTAAAGAGCAGTTATAAATTAGAAAGGACCTCCTATTTTACTTCAGGGCATGAATGAAAAGCTTTCTGCACTGGCTGTGGCAGGACGTAGCAGGAAAGCTGTCTGCATCTCCCCAGGAGCTGCCCACACACAGCAGTTTGTCCTGCAGGACTGTACGGGGGTGGAAAGACATCTCCCAGTTTCAGGCAGAGAGATCCCTGTCTTTCTAAGCTGCATAGCAGGAAAAAAAAAACCCCAATCTCCTCTCATTGCAAAACAAGCTAGAAAGGTTGCGCAAATGCTTAAGGAATATACCTAGGAGTGGAATTAACAGAGAACAAAAGTAAGCTGGAAACCTTCAAGTCCAGAGGGCTGAGGGCTCACGTTCAGGGGAATTGTTTTTAAACACATATGAAAACAGAGGGAAGCAGCTCTCATTCTTCCTTTTCTGATTCCCTACACTTCATGGTCAGTGACTAGACTAGTCACTGCAAGAGTTGAGGTAGCTGTGGCATTTTTTCTAAAAAAGTCTTCATCAAATCCAAGTTGATGAAAGAATTTTGCCAGGTCCTTCATTAAAGATCTGGGACTTTAAGGTCCATTTGACCATAGAGATCTATAGAGGCACAGCTGTGTGCTATCCTGACTATGGAGGCTTTCTGGAAATGATTTTCTATTCCTTTTAACTTAAGGAATTTTGTACCTTATTATTTTTATGGTTTGTTTTATTAACTGAAGCAGCAGCAGGAAAAAGTCTCTGTCCTTAATCCAACAATATATTTTAAAAAAAAAAAAATATTTTCTGAAGCACCCATTTCCAATGGCTGTATTGCCATTTATCACTTTGACATTTGAAAATTTTAGGAATGGCCAAGCTAAGTTTGAGTAGGCAGTGCAATTTGGATAGGGAAAAGGGAATAATAAGGGACTAGACAGTGGAGAGTAGGCTGGATTTCTTAGGCAGTCTGACACCTGAAATGTTGCAGTAAATTGTGTTGTGTTGTATTACTGTTTTTTTTTCTTTTTTTTTTTTTTATCATAGCTATAATCCATTGAATTACATTTTTAACTCTGTCTCTTGCAAAATTATTTTCGTTTTGGGGAATGTAAACTGCTTGTTTCTTTTCACTTTGTTCATGGCAATTGAAAGATCTTATTCTCATTTACACTAAAGATTTACAATGTAGCTGCAACAGATTGACAGATTATCTGCAGTATAACTTGTATAGTCACGGTAAGTAGATTGTGTGTCTGAGCCCCGCAGTTCTTGTAAATTCCTTTTGTGGTATAAAGGGATCTCATTACCTCAACTTTAAAGCGCCAATAAACTGTCAAAAGGTGTAAAAGAGCTTTACAGTTTGTCAACACTACAAACAAACTGTGTGTTCATAACCCAAGTTAATTAATTTGTAGTAAATAGGAGCAAAGACGAGATGCAGCAGGATCCTGGCCCTGTGTAGACAGAGGAGAAGGGTTCAAAGCCTGCTGTCCCATGCCAGAAAAGGAAGATTGTTTAGAACATTTAAACAACTTTTGGGAGAAAGACCAACAGTCCCATGGCAGGCTTAGGGCTGGAACCAGTCCTCTGAAAACCCATTTAAGGAGTCTAGTTTCTACCAACACTCCCATGCATAAGCCAGACTCTCCAGCTCTTCCTAACTCTGGATGTGCCTCATACTGTTTGCGGTCAGGCTTGGTTAGGAGGTTACTTGGGTATCTAAAGTTAGGTGACAACATATACTCCAAAAAGTCTTGTTTTCAGGTCAGGGGCATCTGGTTTTCACCTAAGCAGCATGTCATCTAGTCATGTAAATTCTTAGACCTGGACCATCCCATAGATGTAAGGTGGAATTCATCTAACTAAATAGAAATGTGTGAAAGGCAAAAGCTCCTTTCAGAGCAAACTGGTGGTTAGGGAAATCATTAGGCAGTGAGATCTGAGGTTTCAAACACCTTCTGGTTGCCACCGGAGTAAGAACAGGAACGCATCTGTGGATGCAGATTGCAAGAGGATAACTTGGACACAGAAGAGTGCCTGTGCTGAATATACTGCAGGGAAGGACTGTTGTATCTTGAAGCAGCGTGTTCTGGAAACAAACTAACAAAGTTGAAAGATTATGGCCAGTAACTCTGAAAATGCTGGAAAAAACAACAGCACCACAGGACAGCCTTATGGAAGAAGCTGAGCTGAAGAATGAGAAGACCTAAAGACTCTTTCTATTTGCGTCGCCATTGGATTGATATGTTGTACATGTGTGAGAAGCTGGTGACCACAAATGCTTAGCAGAGATGAGCACACATTTTGTTCAAATACAGACTGATCCCAAGACAGCCTGTGGGTTGGGAAGAGAGTTGGAGACAAAGAGGAGAAGCAGAGGTGGAAATTGAGGAACTCACGGGGAGAAATATGAAGGTGTATATAACTAGATGACTGAACGTCAGTCTTGGAACACAGCACCCAAAGGACAGCATGGCTAGAAGAAAGAAGTGGTATCAGCAGCATTGGCTGAAGTGAAAGAGGAGAAGTCAGGAGTCCAAAGGAACATTCTCCAGAAGGAAAACAGTAGACAGAAAAAGTACAGATTGAGGGAAGACTTGGAAGAAGGCAGACCACGAAGTGGGACCTATGCAGCAGAACCTGACAGGAAGACCTGGAAGCATAAAGAGACATGGAGGCTGAATCTGTGGATGGAAGAAATGAGAGCTTGGGCAAAGCAGGCTGAAAAAATCACTCTGCCTAAGGTTGGCTGCTCAAGCCACATGCTTTCACAAATCAGCTGGAGAACTGGTTAACAGTCAGTTTTCTCTGCCCATGCCCCATACATTCCTGAAGCTATGTGAGGAAGAGAAGTAGTAGTCTGGGAGATGTGGCATCAGACTGAGACACAGAAAGGAGGAAGGGAACAGGTTTGAAGGAATGACAGGAGAAAGGGCAAGGCTGTGCGATTTATGTGTTGACTGGAATTGCCCTCTGGGAGAGATTGGGAGAGGTGAAGGACAGGAGCTATAAGAAGCTGAAAAGAAAGAAGCGGTGGATCAACAGGAAGAGAAGTGTGCTGGCAGTGGCTGTTGGAGACTGAAAAAAGGCTGGAATTTAATGGATCACTCTCAGTTCAAAGGAGAGGTGTTGTCTGGAAAGTTATTCCCTGGAGGATGGGAGATTGGTAACTGTGGTATCAACACCTCATGGTGTCCTGGCAGAGAGCTGGAAGTGACTCAGGGGGCTCTGACCTCCTCTTTTGTTTTTGATCTGCTTCTCAGACCAGGGCAAACTAGCTGCTTTTCAGTTTATCCGTTTGAACTGACTCAGTTTCCCTTTCTTGTAAAATGGTACAAGGCATTTGAGTAGATGCAATTGAGCCACCTCCCTCTGGAGCTAATATCTGAACAGCTAGCAGTATCTGAAAATGCTAACAAGAGTCTAAGTGTTGTTTTTTTTAGATGTGTTAGATTATTCCTAGCTGGAATAGGAGGCTTCATTTTTGAGAAACTGGGCTGGCTCAGAGGAAACTCACTTCCCAGATTTATCCCAGATACTTGTGTAACCCCAAACAAGCCACTTAACCCTTCTTCATCTCCTCCACACCTTCCTTTGTGTACAATGAGATTAATAACCTTCTCTTGTGGAGACCTCACCCATGTTTGCATGGAGGGAAGCACCCATAGGCTCCTCAGTCAATGAGTGCTGTGGTAGGACTTGTCTATATCCAGTGGAGAGACTCCCATTAAGTCTGGCCCTAGCTATCTGCACGTGCAGAGTATCTAGCATGGTGGGCCTTAACTTTAGTACAAATAATAGATTACAAACTATGCACCTCCTTTGGTGACGAGTGTCAATCCAAGTTTCTCTTCTGGTGGAAGCTGGAAGACATTCTAAGGCAGTGGGCAAGAGGTGATTTTTTTCATAAATTTACAAGGAATGGGTAAAATGAACACTTCAAACACTTCATAACTGTCCGGTCTGACAAACAGAGACTTTAAAGGAGTTGTTTTGTCTGAAACAAAATTTCCCACTGGAATGAGGAGTGGGATCTGGAGTGGTCTTTCTCAGCGGAGATCAATACCGCTGCTTTTTTGTCTCTCCCTCTCTCCCTTTCTGCTCTGGAATGCTGACAGAAAGACTGGAAATGTGCTCAGGGGTTATAAACGAGAGGAGGGAATCAGTGATCAGGGGAGCACAGGTCTGTGCATCCGTTCAGACCCGAGGAAACTCGTAGCTTTGTAGGGGCAGCCACTAGTCAGGGCAGCTGGAATTTCCAAGGCTCCTTGGCCACTGAAGTGCTTCTGAGTCACTTCAGGGCAATCCCCTGCCTGAATTAGGAGACAACTCTCCTGAGCCTGTAGTGGGACAGAGAAACTCCTCCAGAAGGTGATTCAGAGTGTATAGGCTCCCCAGGAGCCTATTTTTCCCATTGACTATAGAACGTGTGTCTCCTAATTAATTAGCTTACAACTACCTCTCCCTAGCCTGTAGTCATTTTTTTTCAGAACCCTCTATTTCAGTGTTTCCAATTGCAGCAGCTTCTGCTTTCAAAGCTGAATGACCAGAGATAGCTCTCCAACACCCAGTTTAAATATTCAACACCCATTGAGGCACCCAGTGTACACCCGGAAGAGGAAATTATATTCATGTCTTTTGTGATCAGAGGATCATAAATAATGACCCAATTTATCTAAACCTACAACACTCGGTACAATCCACACTTTGCCTACTGTAGACAGACTTTCTTGTAACCCTGGAGATTCTAAGACATTTCTGTAAAGGTCAAATTCTCATCTCCAGTTGAACTACTTAGGACTAGGTGAAATCAGTTAGTGAGGTCATACAGCATCCTACATAGATTTATAAATTGTTTTGTGGTAGGGGGTGTAAGAAATTAAATTTGTACTTTTTTTCTTCTTCTCAACTTAGAAAAGAGAGTGGCATTGTACCCATCAGAATTGCCTTGTTCATAATAATTTTGCCAGGTCTATACAAGACTGCCTCTTCACATCGTGCTTCCAATAGGAAGCATAAACCAGTGTCCTGGTGCCAAGATGTTCCTTATGCTACAATTTGTGATTAATTCACTATGGAATTTGCTTTCAGGTCCCTTGCATTTCTACGTTGCCATTTGATAACACAGTTCTGCTCTGCTCAGCATTTAAGGGTGTTCCTGTCAAGTAATTTAGTAAAATGTTCAATTCTTGCTTTGCCTGCAATAGCATTTCAAGTCTAAAGGCTCTGTCCTGTCCCTTTAACATGAAGGCACTTCTGCTTTAGATCTCAAGATATGTTTTTTTTCCAATCTAGGCATAGTTAATTATTAAATATGAGTTCAATAATTAAGGAGTTATACAGATTCATCTATTTTTCAGCACTTTTGAGTGTTTCTGCTTGCAGTACTTTTTGGGGGAAGAAATAATTTAAATATACCACAGCTGTTGGTCTTTTAAACCTTCTACTCTCAAACAAGCCATTTATTTACCTGTTGCACAGCCCAGTCCCAATCACCGAAGGTTATTTTATGAACCTTGCATGTTTTATCTGAAATAGAGTTTGTTTTCAAGGGGAAACAAGAAAGAGGGCTCTGGGCCTCCAAAGGGTAGTCCTACAGACTGCAGAGACAGGGATCTTTGTTCCAGGGAATGCCCTTGAGCTATTCATGATCTTTGTAGAGAGTCCATTGGTTCTTTGAAACAGAGAAGCTGAATAAGACCTCTGGGAAATGCAGGTTGTCTCCCAGCTGGAGATCATTCCCTCCTGACATGTTCATCAGCACATTTCACCTCCCCATTTAAAAGCTGGGCATAGAAGTGCCTCTGAAAAGCGGTGTACCCTATCCAGCCAGCCCACCCCTGGCAGGTGAGCAGAGGACTGGAAACTTCTTCAAGAAGGAACAATTTGATTTGGCTGTCTGCTAGCTGTTTGGCTGTTCAGTTACCTGAGTGTTAATATAAAGGACCATTTCAGGCACGCTGAATTATATCCAAGGTATCTCTGTGGGTCTGGCAGATAGGACAAGGGACTTGCGTCAGACCAATGTCTTTCTGGAACAGCAGATAGAGGCCAATCGTACATCCAAAATGACATGTTTAGGCACTTAAAATCAACCCACAGTGTATGACGGGCTCTCACCAAAACCATAGCACTAGGAATATGTTATAGTTAAGGCAAAGAAGCCTCAGTTATGGTCCCTACTTGGTGAATTGAGCAGAAAAGTATTACTGACCAAATCCTGTGTGTCACTCATGCTGCTTAGAGTAGAGGAGAGTTTATCTGCAGGTGGTGTTGTATGTGGGAATATAAATGCAAAGCAAGGAAAGAAGAATCTGCTACTTTTTTTTTTTCCCCTATATATACTAAAAGTATTGGAAATTGGAAGTAGATCTTACACATACAAAGAAATACCCCACCTCACCTAAATCATCAGGAAAAAGGTAAAACAGACTGTGGAATGGGAGACAGAGAGGGAGGCTGTGAGAGCACAGTAGGAAGTCAAAAAAGGAAAAGGAAAAAAAGGGGGGGATATTTGGATACCTTGAACACTCTTCTTTTAGAAGAAAAAAAATCTTGAGAGGATTTTCCTTAAAAAAAATTTTTTCAGAGCTTGGAAGAGGAAAAAAGCTTGAAACAAGCTTTTTCCATTAGAGCATATTTTGAATGCAGAGTGGTGGTTTGCACTTCTTAATGATGAGAGTTGTTGCCCAGCAGTGCTGCTGTAGTATGAGCGTGACAGATGTACACAATGGGAGTCAGTTGTGTGTCTGGCCACAGATGCATGCAAGCACACATTAACACATGCACACAAATCAGTACTATAAACAAAATGTCCAGAGCTGGAGAAAAAGTGTCTGCTGCTCAACATGCAGATGGCTGCTGTCAGTCGTTCGCTTTTATGTGAGTCCTAAAAATTCACGAGGATCTCTCAATGAAAGAAGGTAAATGAATAAAGATGATGAGACTGCTGCTAGTAAAAGAATGCACATAGGCTGATATCAAGAGGGTTTTTTTTGAGCTGGCTAAAGCTGTGTTGAGGATGAGGTCTCACAGGGAAAATCTTTGAAGTCTGTTCTTGTGAATGGTGCAAGGTGTGCTTTGCCTATGTCTACTTCAGAAAACAGTGTGGCCCGATAGAAGCAGGTCTGTAGAGTGAATGATGTAGGTGCTGAGGATGCAGGCTCCACACTGTATGTGTTTTGGGGGTTACTGTAGGGTCATTCTAGCCTGGTTCCATTAGCGTCCTACTGTATTACAGCTTATCATAGAATCATAGAATCATAGAATGGTTTGGGTTGGGAGAGACCTTAAAGGTCACCTAGTTCTAACTCCCCTGCCATGGGCAGGGACACCTTCCACTAGATCAGGTTGCTCAAAGCCCCATCCAACCTGGCCTTGAACACTGCC
>JANHGO010000037.1:5454709-5495647 GCA_024606505.1 Aquila spilogaster
AATATATTTAATAAATATTTCTGTTCTCAGCGTGGGAAGGAACAGGATGGTAAATTATATCACAAGAGGAAGATGGAGCAGCAATCCATTTATTACTGGAGAAGATGTTAAATAGTATCTCTCAGGAATACACGTTCTTTAAGCACCAGAGCCAGTTTCATTCTGGTAGAGGCATTCTGTGGTCTGTGATATTCATTTCAGAATACATGGGAAATTACAGAAGGAAAATCTTTCCCCCAGAAAAGTCAACAAAATTTTAAATGATTTTCTAAGAAAATTACAGATTTGTTCAACAGGTATTATTTAGTAGAACGTGGTAGTGTGATGAGTAACTGAGGATCACTTGGAAGAAGTAAATCACCTCCAGGTAAATGGAGATCCATTACTGATCACATTTGTGAGTGCTGTTCAAACTAAGCACAGATTTATACTGTACACTGCTGGGCAGATAGGAGCAAAAATTGTGGGCACTCAGTAAGGGACTGTGTCAGAGAACACTACGACTATGAAAAGCATTGGGAGCTGATGTAATGAAGCTGCTGTAGTGACGAAACAGAAGGAAGTCATGCAGTTTTTTGTGTGAAAAGAAGGATGCAGAAGATGGGGATAAAGTAGATTTGCCTCTATGGGCATTACCAACATGAGTAATAAAGGGGCAGAAGGTTTAAGAGGTCTGGCTTCCCCATTTCAGAAGGAGCGTTCAGGCTGTGGAAGAGGATATAGATGATTCCTTGCAGGAAGAATCTTGGAAGCTTTATTGCTATTTACCTGCTGATACTTTTGCAGGAAGTGCTGTTTGGTAAACCTCTCTGCAGTGCAGTGCAGTGCAGGAGGGCACAAAGGCAACCACTGTCTGAAAGCTCATCTGTGATTGGAAATAAAACAGAAGCTGTGAACAGTTAAGGGAGATTAGCTGTTGGAAAAAATGATGGTAGAAAATGGTAGAATGATGTCACCAAGTCACTTAATTGATTGCCTGCCTTTCTGGAGGGTATGCAGCAGTAGAACACTGAGACTCCGCTTCCTGCAGTTTTTCAGTAGTGTGATGTGCACAGACCATCAGCAGATAGGATCTAATGGTCCCTTCAGTCTACGAGTGAATACCATTTCAGCACTGCACGTTTCTGTATTAGCCACATTTCATTTTTCTAGAAGTGTCAGGCGTATCTCAGAATAAGTCAGGAATCTTCCATCATTTTAAGTGAAGCAAGCTGAAATTCATGCTGTTTTATCAGTGTTTACTCGGTACAATTTGAAAAAACACATCATGACTATAGCGAAGCAAGCTTAACATTAGCATTTGTATATAGAAAAGCACGTCTAGGGAAACAGGCAGCTTATACACCAGGGAGCTGGTGTTTGTGGGAGGAATCCCGTGGTTCCCAGTGGTTATTTGCAAGAAAATGTGAGGTTTATCTCTTCTGTCTACTGAGCATGCTCTGTGTAAACTTATCTGGGACCTACTGAAGTGTGCAAAGGAAATATTGAGAGGGTAGCTCATATTCAAATACGAGCTCTGTTTTGAGGCTGAGAAATTAAGCTCAACAATTAAAGCCTGTCAGTGCAAGAATAAATAAGGAGGTCAGGATAAGCAGAATGTGCTCAGCAAGAGTGAATGCAGTGGAGTGGGAAAGGCAGAGAAGTGCTGCGCTGCTCCTATGTCATTGTGACTGGTAGCATCTTATGGAGAAGGAAAGCCAACGGTTTGGTAGTTATAAAGATCACCATTAAACCTTGCTAACAACAGTGGGAAGCTGGCCATGGTATGAGATACCTTAACTGCTGCTTCTTAAAGGAAAAGGCTGGGAGGCTCATGGACCCTTTGTAAGGAGATATGGTGTGAGGCTTGGGACTAGCTCCAGGGATGCATGGCTTGACCTAGGAAGACATATCCTGACTGTAGAAGGATTAGATGTCTGAGAGCCTACTCTGTGCAAATACACTGTGAAGATAGCAAGAGCATCCTTCATAGGAGAGAAACCATGAAGGGATGTCAGAGTGAACCCTCTGAAATGATAGACTGGGATTACCAGCTCACACCAGGCAAGAACAAAGGGATCATTTGATAGAATGAAAAGAGACTTGAGCTGAAACCAAAGGATGGAAATGCCTTTTCATGCACTGTGTAACTTAGACCACAGAATTCATTGCTTCAAGAAGTTATTGAGACTGAGTATTAAAAAGATTTGAAGGATCAGATCTATGTTACTGACAAAACCTGCCCAGTTATACTAATAGATTGTAGAAGGAAAATGTTGGCAGGAAGATGAATGAAACCTTATGCTTTAGGGCAAAACTAACCTCTAATTAGGGATTAAAATGAGACTTTCATGGGATAGGGAGATCTTCTCACATCCAGCTAACAAGGAGAAGTTTCTTGTACTGTATTTGGAAACATCTGGTTTTGAACAGCAACTGGAAGAGAATTCAGGATTAAATCAACCACTGAACTAAACAGGTTGCCAATTCTTGTGTTCCAAAGCTTTCCTCTCCCCTCTCTCTATCACAAGCAGTTTGTAATCTGGAAAGTAGCCTACAGATTAAGTAATGTTATCCCCTTCTAACTGTTAGAGAGTGAGTACATTAAAACTGGGATTTTCCAAACTTCACTCCCTTGGACTGGAGGTGGAGAGACTTAGATATTTGCCCAGGCTTAATGGTGGTTTTGCTCAGGTCTAGAAAGACACTGCCTGTGGCAGAAGTGAAAAAATAGTCCAAGTTAACTAAGATCTTCATTACTAAAAGAGACATGCTGTGAAGAACTGGTCAGTCCACAGGGAGAAGTACAGACCACGGTTGGATTTTTGCAGGAAGCAGTGTTGTTGTCTTCATCCTTAACCTCATTTCTTTAATCTCATAACTTTGTTGTAAATCTATTTTTTCACCCCTGCAGCTCCTTTGACTATGAGATAGGAGCAGTTTCTTCTCGGAAGGAAAGGTAGTTCCACTGCCCAGAAAAGTGGTGGAGCCACTGTCCCTGGAGGTATTCAAGAACTGTGGAGATGTGGCACAGAGGAACGTGTTTTAGTGGGCATGGTGGTGGTGGGTTGGGGCTGGACTTGGGGGTATTTGAGGTTGTTACCAACTTCAGTGATTCTGTAGTTCTGTGATTCTATGATAATGACTGACTATGAGATCAGTGGTTGCATTTTACTCTTCTCTTGTCTTCAGGTGGCAAACTCCTGTTTACTGGTCCAGGACCTGTAGAACTACATGCTCATTACATTCTGATATCTGATGGAGGAGAGCTCCGGGTGGGATCTTCTGAGGCCCGTTTCCGTCACAGAGCACACATCTATCTCTATGGAAGCCACCACTCTCCACCATTGTTTCCATATGGGGCCAAGTTCCTGGCAGTGAGAAATGGGACCCTTTCCATCCATGGTAAGAACATTTTTCCTTCTCTTTAAAAGCAAATTGAATTTTAAACAAAATAAATGTATGTATTTGGAGGCATGAGTTTTGGCCGTGAACTTACATATCTTATTGCAGTGAAGTGTATGTAGAATTCAGGTTTTTGGGCTAGAATTTCATGTCTTTGCATTCACCATTAGACTCCTGTTTCTGCAGTATCTTAGGCACTAAGGCACAGCACTGTGTTTCTATAAGCTGCCATACTGGGAGCTGAGTCATTTTGAAAATTTCAACCCTAAGAAGAAGCTAAATGATATGGAGTGTTGTTTGATTCTATGACTCCATGATTCTGTGATTCCAAGTAGTTATGAAACCTTAGCACTCCCTTAGGTGCTTGAAAGATGTCTGGATTTATGCATTCAAATGAATGAATGAAAGTGTCCATCCCTTGGAAACCAGATGTTAATTCTCTGCTGTGTATCATGTGTGTTTGCTCTGCTACCAGAATGGGATATCCTTTCCTCCTCATCTCTCTCCATAACAGGTAGGGAGTTTCCTTCTCTTGAGGTTGCCAATAGCAAGTACTCTGCCAGGTTGGTCCGATGCTGAAGCCAATGCTGAGCTTTGCCAGCTGGAGTGGGAACGCTGCTTCTCTTCACAGCAGCAGCAGCACAGAGCTCCTGGCAGCGTGTTTTCCCCTTCTCCTCCATCCTGCAGCCGTCTGTCTCCAGTGTTAGAAGCACAGCTGGCATCCTTCTCATCTCCTGGAGGTCCACACAGCCTCACCTGCTCTGCACAGGTTGTTGTCACAAGTGACAAGCCCAGGGCTATGCAGAACTGTGGCAGTGCCAAGAACTTCAGGCCTGGATGCCCTCTGCTCTAACCACCACATTTTCTCTGAAAGAAAGCCTCACTGAGCCAGAGCTGTGCATTCCTATCACGTAGAACAGATGAGGGACCTAAAGGACAGACACTGGCATGGGTTTGTGGATGAATACAGGTTCATGTTATGGGGTAGAAAAATTTGGATATACAGATTTTTTGAAAGGCTGTGAAGAATTGGTATTAAATGGCCATTTCTAGTTGCAGTAGATGTGGAATTCAGGTCCCAACTCAACATGAATTAGAGTATTAGCAAAATACACGCATCTCGCTCTTAACTAATGGGCTGTTTTTAAAGGCAGTATGTGTCTTAAAAAGGAGAAAGGGAGAAAAAAACAACAACCAACATATGTGAATGCCTCATCCCCCTCCCTTCTGTTCTTGCGTGTCAACCTTCCTGTCGGTAGGCATCCGTATCCTCCAGCAGGGCTTGAACTTCCACCCTCCCGGCCCACAGGCAGAAATGTTGCCATCTGAGCGTTACTGACACGTATGGCTCTCAGTCAAAAATAATGTAAGACACCGAGGGGTACAATCTGAGCGCACAGAGGGAGCGAGCTGTGCTGTGTGCGCTGATCCTGTCAGTGCCCGGCAGCTCAGGGAGGTCGGGTGAGGTCGGCTGTTGGAGGGCAGTCCGCCGGCAGATGCCTTTCTGAATCAGGAGAGGGGAGTGGGAGCTGGGGAAGAGGCTGCTGGCAGTGCAGGAGATGCACCTGGACGTGTGCTGAAAGCCACGCCATGTGCTCTTGACCCTTTAGTCGAGACACAGTAAGGCTGAAATACTTAGTGCTTGCCAATGGCTTAAATAATTTCAGTAAACTGGCTTTAGCAGAAGGGCAGAGTGTTTCTATCCCATTTCCTAGAGGGGCTCCGTGAAGAAGTGCTATTAGATCACCCAAGCTGAATTGACTGTCCTTTACTGGCCATTGAGTTTCACACTGTTATCCCAGCTTTGGGTTTGGTAACTCGCATTAGATTAAAGCATGCCTTCCAGAAAGGCTTGGTCTTTCTCTGAGGACGTCAAGGGAATCAGAAGCCAGCATTTTCTGTGGAAGCTTGTTCCAGGGGATTAATTTGGTTAATCATCCATGTTTTTATTTTATTTTTTAAGAGACATATTAAGATGTCTGATTTGAATTTGCCTGGTAATGGCTTTCAGTATGTCATTTTCTGTGTCTTCTGCTAGCTTCAAGCATCCTTCTTAATTTGACCTCTGTAAGGAAGTCAGAACTCTGTCCTTACATAGTCAGTGCACTACAAAAGCTTTGACTTCTTCATGCTGTGTTGTTACCTAGCAGTTTGGGGGGAAAAAAAAAGCATAGCATCTCCTTGCTGCTGGGCTTCTTGTCCTGCTTCTCATTTCCCTTCTTAGCCTGTCCTATAGCTGGCTTTTGGGGATACCCAGGGAGGAGCACTCACTGCTCTCTGCTCCCTGTGCCAGGGCTCCGGCACTGCCCAGCACGGCAGTGCTGCTGATGGGTAGCTCCTGGGCTCCAGGCTGTGCCCTGTGCCCCTGGGCTGCCCCAGGCTCCATGGAGCAGAGCTCCGTCCCCTTGCATCTCCTGCGGGGATTTATGGCTCCAGTGGGATCCCTGAGCAGCCCCAGTGCTCAGAGCCTCTCCTGTCAGGAGAGATGCTCTGCTCTTTTGTTGAATCTGTTGCCCCGGTCTCTCCTGTACAGGGTATCCCAGAGCTGCACTGAGCACTCCAGATGCAGCCCCACCAGTGCTGAGGAGTGGGACAGGGTCACTTTTTCAGCATGCTGGCAGTACTTTGCCTGTTGCAGCCCAGGACACCACTGACCTTCTTAGCAGCAAGGGCACGTTGCTCACTCACGTCCAACCAGGTGCCCGCCAGGACCTGCAGCTCCTTTCCTGCAGAGCTGGCCGCCCGCAGCGTGTCCTGGTGCTGGGGTTTTTCATCCCCAGGTGCAGGACTCTGCACTTCCCCTAGTTGAACTGCATGAGATTCCTGCCTGCCCATTTCTCCAGCCTGTCCGGGTCCCCCTGCACAGCAGTGTTTCCGATGTTTTCCACCCCTGGTGTACCCTGCAGTGAGCAGCTCAACGACTGGCCATGAAGCCACTTCTGAGCTCTGCATGACATACAATCCCAGTGCCTGGCTGCAATTAAGATTGATTCAGACCATGTAATCCACAATTTAGCACTGAAGCAGAAGCAGCTCTGTAGAAAATAAGACCAAAAGAAGTGTATTCTTTTGCTGGCTTTGCATTGCTCACATCAAACAGAAATACGTTGTTCTGGCTCCAATTTAGCATCAGTCTGGCCTGTGGTATAGTACAAATTGTTGAGCATGTCAGCCTCTTTCATATCACACGTACTTATGAAAGAAGCTGACATGCTCAGCAATGTATGTGATATATATATACACCTACACATATATGTATGTTATCGCAGATCAAAATCGTTAAATAAGCAGGCTTTCAAATTCAGAGCTGTCGTGGTGCAGACAGGGCTGAATGCGTTTTAATTCCTTTTCTCCTTCACACAGGGAAGTTTGGGGGATGCTCTGCAGCTATGGTTGAGTTCAGATTGTTTAGTAAGCGCTGTCAGCTTCTTACTTTGATATGTTAATATGACTCAGGGCTTCCCACAATTCCCTGGCGAGCAGCAGTCCTTTGCTCCGGTGGTTGTAGCAGACTGGGAAATTTCAGTGTTGCCTTTGGCTTTAGCCAACTCCCCTGCCAGTCAGAGCGTGCCACCCATAAACTGCCTGTCAGTCACACGTCAGGCTTACAGGGGGGTTCGGTCAGCCGGGGCAACTCCACTTTTTGACAATGTAATTATGGCCCTCGCATCCGCAGTAGGGGCCTGAGCGGAGCTGGGAGACTTTTATTGATTGTTCAGAAGGGAAATTTATCACTGTCTCCAGCTCTGTTCATACTTTATTCCCTGAGAAATGCTCCTGACAAGCTCTGGGAGAGAAGTTTGGCGTGGTGGCCTTGGCTGTTCTTGCGCCTTTGTCCTTTCCAGGGAAACTGGGTTGGAGGCACCAGCGGTGCTGAGCATTGGCAGGGATAGGGTGAGGATGCAGCGTAGGTGTGGAAGTTGCATCAGTGGCTGAGGACACCTAACATTTGCGATAGCCCAGCTTCCTGTTCCCAACACTCTCATTGTCATGGATGGAAAAAAGGTGGAAGGCGTTTCCCATTCATTCTGTTCCATTTCTTAGCCCGTGAGGTCATTATTGCACTGTGTCTTATTGAAGCAGACTGTGCCTCATCCCAAAGACTAGCATTTTTGATGTCTATTTACCTAAAACATTGTCAGTACCAACATTGCGATGGTATGGGGAATGAACATATGAGCCTGCTCTCTGCGTGTTGCCTGACACCACATTCTTCTCCAACTAGATGGAAGTGCTATGCTTTGGATTTAATAATATGCTACATACACTTTGTTCAAAGCCTTAAGTCTATGAGGTAATGAAACATCATGCCTGGAGAGTTATGATTTAATGCCATACATGTTGTAATTATGTCGATTCTAAATAGAAGTGTCAGTGGTCATTTGCACTGGAACAGGTTGTGCAGAGAAGCTGTGGGTAACCGATCCCTGGAGGTGCTCAAGGCCATGGATGGGCCCTGGGCAGCCTGATCTCGTAGAGGGCACCCAGCCCACAGCAGGGGTTGGAACTGGATGGGCTTTAAGGTCCCTTCCAACCCAACTATACTGTGATTCTATGATGCTGTAATTTCAGTCCCCTAAAGTCAACGGATAGTCCTACTGCGAAGATCACACCTGCAGATGCAGTATTTGCAAGTGGATGCTGCTGGTGGAAGATGGCAGTAGGTAATTCTGCACTTGTTAAATCTCAGACTCCTGAAAACCAAATAAGTCTTAGGCATTTCCAGGATTATCTCAGACAAAAATTGTTTTTAATCAACTGAACCTATTATTCACTTTAATCACATTTAATCAATAATAAAACACAAAGCATCTGTGAGCTGTACTCTGTGCTCTAGAGTTCATCCCTCAAGAGAGCAGTCATTTAATGAAACGTTTCTTGTTTTCTTTCATTGAGTACATATGTATCTGGGTTGACTTTAAGAGATCATAGACAACATGAGAGAATTTGTCAAAATCCTCTTTTCCTTTCTGTGGTCACTTCCATGGGTTAGTTTTCCTTAGATGTTAGTTATTTTGTGTGGTTGCAGGAGGCTTTTTGCTTTCTGAAATAGCATTTTTCCTTTCAAGACATTGACTTGAACATGATGCATTAAAGCAGATGGCTCCTGAACAGAAGGCTAAAGCTGCCTTGGATCCCTTGTGTTCGCTGGGGGTAAGAGACTTCACTTAGGCGCTTCCCATGGAGTAACTAATGTACAGTGACTTCCTCCTTCACTTTTCTTATTCACAAATATAAGTTGACCATTAGATTTAAAGACCTAGCAGATGGTGGAAAAAAAAAAACAGGTCATGTAAAAACTGAGTTCAGAGAGAGATGCTGTGTCTTTCATAGCTTGCCTTTCGTTCTAGCAGAAACACGTCTCTCTTGGATTTAAACTTGAACCACGCACTCTGTATTTTAGTGCTAATCTTAATGAAGAAACAGTGTGGGGGTATGTGAAGGGGACTGAGACATGGGCAGTGAGTATAGCTAATGTATAACTTGTGTTTCTTGTCAGAAGAGAGGGGAGGTCTGTAGGTTACTACAAATGTGGAATCTTTCTATATGATGAAATAGTTGCTTTTTAAAAGGCTTTGAATATAACATTGAAACATTCCCTCCAACTCTGCCTCCCAGTATTCAGCTGGAAGGAAGAAGAGCAAACAACAAGCAATTGAAAACCAGAGGACATTGGCATTCAGCAGGACGAGGTCATTTTCAAGGATATTTCCTACAGAAGAAAATCAAATTGCTTTACTTTGTGCTCTCTTTCAGATGGTTTCAGATTTTTCCTTCCAGTGGGAAATGGCAAAGGTGTTTCATTCTACCAGTTTGGTTTCATTTGGACGTTCACAGTATTGTTTTTAATGTTACATCTCTTTCGTATCAATGTTTCTGCATTAGTGAAATGCAGTGGTTTTACAGAAAAAAAAAACAAAACAAAAAACCAAAAACCTTAAGAGCACAGTGATATTAGTATAAAGAGAAAGAAGTTGGATGTTTCCGAAAGTAAGGGTTTTGGTTGCTGTTTTTTGTGGAATTTTTCTTCCATAGAAGATGCTGAAGATTTTTTCTTGGGAATTTGGAGTGAAGTCATGTCTCCTGACTAGCAGTTCATCCTTCAGAAACCACCTGTGCTGGGAAAGCTTCACAATTACATAAGAGGGGGAAGAAACCAGAGGTGCTGCACTGGGACTTGGATGAGTGCACCACCAAGCAGGTTAAAAGCTGATGTTAAAATTCTGAGCTCTGAGCCGTCTTTGTACATCCGCATCGCCAGAAAATATCCGCTTGGTAACGTGCCATGTTCTTATTTTGCAGTGGTAACCTAAGGCCAAGAGCTACCCAAATCACCTGCCTTGCTGGTATGTGGCATCTCCAGGAAGGGCCTCATCCCGGATGCATGTTATAGAATCATAGAGTCACGAAAGTTGGAAAAGATCACCCAGTCCAACCCCAACCCATCCCCACCATGCCCCCTGACCATATCCCTTCTGTTACATCCCCATGGTTCTTCAACACCTCCAGGGACAGTGACCCCACCACCTCCCTGGGCAGCCTGTACCACTGCATCACCACTCTTTCAGAGAAGAAATTTTTCCTAGCAACCAACCCTGTCACAATGGAGATTGTACTTTGGGTTGTACTTTGGGGTTGTACTTCGGATTGTGCTTTGGGGTTCACACTGACATTCACAATAGGCTTTTGTATGTCCAAATTTCCTGTTTTGGTGTTCTCATTGATCATGAAACTCAGCCTGTTGCTAAGTTTGCTCCCATACAATGATGAGCTGCAGTTCGATCCTACACTCAAATCCCATCTATCTAATCCCAGTGTGATGCCAAGTCCACCACCAAGGCTGCTGCAGATTGTCTGTACAACAGTCAAAAACTGATAAGCTCCTATATATTCTAAGGGTTAATGAGCAGCTATAAACCAGCAAGAATCTTCTATTTGACCTCAGGGCACAAATTAACATCTTTCGGCACCAGTTGTGGCTGGAAGGTAGCAGAAAAGATGTCTGCATCTCCCCAGGAACTGCCCACACACAGCAATTTGGCCTGCAGGACTCTATGGAGGTGGAAAGAGATCTCCCACTTCCAGAACACAGATGATCCTTGCCTTTCAAAGCTGCCTAGCAGGAAATGAAACAGGATCCTCTAACTGCAAAGTGGAGGGAAACAGCCCTCCTTCTTCACTTCTGGATTCTCCTCACTTTACAGCCATTGGCTGGACTAGTCACTGCTAGAGATCAGGTAGATTGTGTGCCTGAGCCCTGCAGTTCTTGTTAATTCCTTTTGTGGTATAAAGAGATCTCATTAGCTCAACTTTAAAGCACCAGTAAACTGTCCAGAGGTGTGAAGAGCTTTCTGGTTTGTCACCACTACAAGCAGTTTGTTTGTAACTGAGTTAATTGATTTGTGGTAGATAGGAGTGAAGGTGAGATATAGGCCTGTGTCATTATGGGAGAAGGGCTCAGAGCCTGCAGTCCCATGCAGTATGACCAGGAGAAGATGATGGTTTGAAACACTTAAACAGCTTTTGGGAGAAATGCCAGTAGTCTCATGGCAGGCTTAGGGATAGAGCCAGTCCTCATTTAAACTCATTTAAATAGTCTGTTTTCTACCAGTACCCCAGCTTTGCCTAAGTCTGGATGGACGTCATGTTGGTTGCTCTCAGGTATGGTTAGGAGGTTGGTTCCCTAGAATTAGGAGGTTTGCTCCTTGGGTAGCTAAAGTTGGGTGACAATGCCTGCTCCAGAAAGTCTTGTTTTCCGGGCAGGAGCATCTGTTTTCCAATAAATCATCAGGCAGTGAGATCTAAGGTTTAAAAATATCTAAAGGGAGGTGAGAGGCAAATGGAGGCTGGGCTCTTGTTAGTGTGTAGTGACAGGACGAGGAGCAGTAGCCTAAAACTTGAACTCAGGAGGTTCTATACAAACGAGTGGAAGAACTCCTTTATGATCAGGGTGATGGAGCACTGGAACAGGTTGCCCAGAGAGGTGGTGGAGTCTCTGTCTATGGAGATATGCAAGACCCATCTGGATGCCAACCTGTGTGACCTATTGTAGGGAACTGCTTTAGCAGAGAGGTTGGACTCGATGATCTCTTGAGGGTCCCTTCCAACCCCTGCAGTGCTGTGATCCTGTGTGAGATGCCTTCTGGTTGCCCGTGGAGTAAAGAACACGAGCGTGTTGTCTGTGGATGCAGATTGCAAGAGAATAAATTAGATGCAGAAGAGCAACTGTGCTGAATACACTCCTGGGAAAGACTGGTGCATGTTGAATTCAGGATGTTTTGAAAAGGGAAACGAACAAGTGTTGACAGATTAGCGGAGTAGATTAGTAGATTAGAGTAGTATGGTTAGGCTGCAGTTGGACTTGATGATCTTGAAGGTCTTTTCCAACCTGAGCAATTCTATGGTTCCATGATTCTCTGGTGTCCTGAGGGGTTGGCAGGAGGACTGGGCTCGTATTCAGGGTTATCAATGAGAGGAAGGAATTGGGAGTCAGGGAAACACAGTTCTGGGCATTTGTGTGTCCATTCAGAACTGAGGAAACTCATTTTTTTTGAAACTTCCAGGAATCCTTGGCCAACTCAGATCTTTCAGTGTCACCTTGGGGGTAATCCTCTCAGCTGAACTAGAAGCCAGGACTCCTCTACTAGCACCCAGATGTGTTTACCTACAGTTGGAACTACTGGAGATGAAAGTTGCAATGTTACACTTTGGAATGTGGAAGGTAGAGAAGGAGGCTGAAAGAACACAGTAATAAATAAAAGAAAGGGAAAAGAAGAAAAAAGTTCTGATCCATTTAATACTCTTCCTTCAGGAGAAGAAAACTTGGAAAAAATTTCCTTAATGATTTTTAATTCTGAGCCTGGAAGTGGAAAAGCCTGAAGTTGGAGTTCATTGGAGCTCATTTTGAATGCAGAACAGTGACTTGCACCTCAATGACAAGAGTTGTGACCCAGCAGTGTTTTTATAGTGGTTGCTGTACTATGTATGTGACAGATGTATGCGATGGGAGGCAGTGGTGTGCGTGGCTGCAGATACACACAAACACATGAGCATCAGCAGAATGGCCAGAACTAGAGGAAGATGGGATGCTGCTCAACATGCAGATGGCTGCTGTCAGTCGTTTGTGTTTATGCAGGCCCTAAAAATTCACGAGGTTCACTTAATAAAAGAAGGTAGATGAATAACAATGATGAGATGGTAAAAGGATGCATGTAGGCTGATATCAAGAGCATTTCTGAGTCAGCTACGATTGCTGAAGAGGGAGATGCAGAAGATGCTGCTCTTTGTGCAGAGTGGAAAAATGTGCTACCTTTTGTTTCTTAGAAACTTGCGTTCTCTTTATAGTGGCATAGTTAGAGGGTGCTGATGAAAAAGGGCTCCTCAAACAGTGTACAGCTCTCCTCGTATGGATGACTGCTATACTGACTCCTCTTGCATCTGCTCAAGGAGCCATTAGGACTTTATGGGAAGGATGTGCATGTATTTTCTCTGATATTCTGTTCTCTCTCTGGTGATGATGGCATATATGCATGAGTTTATTATTGGAAATACACTAAAACTATTTCAGTGTGATTGATTGGTAGGCCTCTTCTGTGGAACGTCTTCAGTTAATACATAAGCAGTGCTTACAATCCCAGGATGTTTGGTGGAAGGGAGATGAGATGAAGCTCTCAGTGCTTTGCTCGAGATCATCAGAAAGGGTCATCAAGGAGGCACCTTTAAAAGCATTAAAACTGTTTGAGTAGAGGTGTTGACCAGCGGCGAACAGAGCAGCTGTTGTGCTGAAAGATGGCCATTTTTTCTCACTCCTCGTCTTATTTGAGTTCACACACTCTCACTATTGTAAGTGCCCTATCTCGCTACTTTAAATATCCTGTCTCTTCCCTTTGCACCAGTATCCTCCGAGTCTTTATACTGCATCAACATTAGACTGGAAGAAGGGATGTTTGGGAAATTATAAGTGAAGAAATTCCAATTCTACTTTAAGAAAAAATAATCAACTAGTGATGTCTCAGCTATGTTTAGATGTGTATCATCTCATTGACACACAGAGCACGTACTCAAATTTAGGTTCACAGAGTATGAAGACTTGATTCTATCTTCACTCATTCTGCTGTGAATTCACTGACTTGGGGTGCTACCCCTTATTTCCACCTTCATTAAACAAAGAGGAGTTGGGACACTAGAGTAAAAGCAACCAGAACATGAAACAGGAAATGGAGAGAGAGAGAAGCTTGCTTAAAATAATTTGAAAATGATTTATTGGATGCAACCTCTACCCTTAGTGATTTCTGGTGTTATTACTTTTCTATAGTACAACCAGGGAGGACAGTAACTTGCTGAGGGCTAAAGGTAAATTATGATCTATCGCAAAGGAGGAAAGGAAAAATATACTAAAGGTGAGTGTGTGAGGCTCACGCTTTCTCCCGTGATGGTGTTTTGTGTGTTGGATCTCACTGGAACAGTCTGTTCCAAAGCCTGCTAGGTAAGAGTTAAAGCAAACTTCATGAAGCAAAGAAGGGAGGTTGAAATGTCGAGAAGTTTCATTGCTGGGCCTTGTTGTGCCCCGGTTTGGTTGAATGTCCAGTGAAGAGGAGGAGGTTTGGGAATCTGTGTGTGATCTCAGCTGGAAACAGACTGAGACGCACTTCTAGGGTTTTCAGAATCCCGTTGCCACTGTTGCATGATCTCATTCTGTGCCAATCGTATTACCAATCTCTACTATACCTACCAAGTGGCAAAAAGGGACAGTCAGCACTTTCTGTTTGTTTGTTTCTTTCTTTTTTTTGGTCAGCTGTTTGAAAGCAAGCTAGTTGCATGCTACACCTGTGAGCCGTGTGCTTTGTTTTGCAGCCATCTGGTTGCGTTGTATGATGCAGTCAGATGCTTAAGGCAGGTTCTTGAACAGTGAGCCCCTGCTTTGGATCCTCCACATAGGCAGCGTGAACATGACCTGGTGTTGCTAAGTGAGCCATCTTCAGTGAGCCTTGGAAGTTCTTAAAAGTGGTGGAATTTATCTTTCACTGTGCACTTTTGTGAGTGCAAGTTATTTGTAGGCCCGGATTCGTTTTGGGTACCTGACAGAGGAATCTGATGACACGAAATACTTTTTGTACTCAGACAAAGATGCTTTCCTCTGATGCTGGTAATAGAGGGAGCTTTAGAAGTGTTTCTCACCTTCAGATGGGGGAATGAAACTGAACCTCAGCTACCATACCTTTTGAGCAGACTCCTTCCTAACGTGTTTCTCATGTTTTTCTGCTGTTTGGGACTGATAAAGACAAAAAGATGTGAAATGAAGGCACTGTTTGGAAAATGCAACATTTCTGATTCAAAAGAATGCACAAAAATCATGTTTTACAGCACTGTTCCCATCTCTCTTACACAGTGTCAAAGAGAAATGAATGACTGTGGGATGACCCAAATGAGGCATGCAAATCCTCTCTTTTTTTTTTGTTTTTAAACACATATATATAGATTGATTTTTTCTTTTTCTTTTTTTTTTTTCCAGGCTGGATGCCCAAAGTAACTTTCACACACTTGAAATCATCAGCTCTTGCTAACGACGTACGATTAGTGCTACAGGAACCTGTTGACTGGGAGCCTGGTGATGAAATCGTGGTGGGAAGGACAGGCCTCGGAGATGCACAGCAGCAAGAAGAAGTGGCCATTATTGAGTCTGTAAACAACACTGAGCTCTACCTTAAGTCACCACTCAGGTATCTTTGCAAGGGGAAATGGGATTTCAATAGTAGAAAGTGAAACCAGGAGAAAATGTGGTCTAGGTGAGGATTTGCTGTTTCCTGTGAGACTTCATAACTATATATAAGTCCTTTTAACAGAAGTGGTAAGAGATATTTCAGTTCCTTGCTCACCTCAAAGGCAGCAGACATTTAATACTGAATGGGTACGGCTATGTTGTACTAAGGGACATGCTTTAGTGGGCAGTTTTGGTGGTAGGTGAATGGTTGGACTGAATGATCTTAGAGGTCTTTTCCAACCTTAATTATTCTACGATTCTATGTTTATATCCTGTGTCATAACCACGGACTTAGAAACCTTATTCATGAAACCTAAGTCCAGTGGCCTTAGCGTAGAACTGACTAAGAATTTTCCTGCCAAGTGACTTTCTTGAGTAAGTGCTTTTTTTTCCACAGAAAGTGTCTGATTTTGTTAAAGAAAAATCCTTCCCTTCTTTACTGAATTGCTGAAGTTAATTAACAAAACACTCAAAGTGAATTACCTCCGTTTGGAAATATTGCTTCTTTGTTTCTACTGAACATTAGTTCAGCTGTTTATGCTCTCTTCATTTTCTATGCATGGAGGCCTTGGCCAAACTATACTTCTTGCATTGTAACTCGGAGCCCCAGTGTTGAAATATCTTCTGTATGTTGAAGGCAGCCTAACTCCTGTACTCACAAATGCCAGTGATCATTTCTCCATAGAAATGGGGGCTTGAGGAAGAAAATACTGACAGTATGTTTTGGGAAGATGAAGGAAATTCAAATGCTGAAATATTTTGGTGTAAACATGCAAAACGTAAAGAGAATTTGTGAACTTGAGAGAAAAGATGAAAATAAATGTCAACCAAGGAAAAATATGTCTAGCCCATATATACTGATGTAATAGATAGAGATAGTTCTTGCCGTCAATAGTGAGAAGGGGACTGAAGTTGGATTTGAATGGTTGGGATCATAGCTTGGCTTAGGGTAAACATCATTCCTGCCATCTGTCAGCTGCAGGTGCTTTTGTACCTTTTTTGTCTTTCACTAGATACTCCCACAACGTTGGAGAGGAAAGAGTGAATGGCCAAAGCCTGCCTTTGACTGCCGTGGTGGCACTGCTTAGCAGAAGGGTTGTTGTTCAAGGGAATGTCACGAAGGAGAGGATCTCCCACATCAGAGAGTGTGCGGAAGCAGGTGGCACAAGAGGTGAGGAGGTCTCTTCTCACAGAATCATACTTGAGAGTAAAATTTCTTCTCTAAAATCACATTGTGGTATCACTATGCATTAGAAATGTTTCTTAATAAAGTTGAGACGTGTCGGTGCCAGGAAAGCAATTTTATCTTTCCAAACATCATTTGACATTGAAGTATGAAGTCTTGGGAGTTGAAGTGCATTTCATTGTAATATCTCAGATGTATCATTTTCACATTATTGTTTCAAGCCATCTTGGGAAAGACCCTTTAGTTTTGCCTGAGCCTAGGGGTATGGGAAAGAAAGGATCTTCTGAACACGTATTTCAGTGTACATAATATATTAAATTTTTAATTGTGTTTACTATTTAGTAACTTTTAGAAGAAAGAAAAGCAAAGCGCCCTGATGCTTATTGTACTCTGCAGTGTAAAAAATTATGATGTTGTTTAGTGTTTGGGGATCCTGAGGAACAAAACCAGGTGACGGCTTCTTGTAGCATTTCGTAGCAGTGGTGAAACAATAGGTATCTCAATTCTCCTCTGGTTTTACGTTTGTGAGGCACAATGAAGTTTGACGGATGGCTTCCTGATTTACACCTGCGGGTGAGGAAATGCAGTCCGACACAGCGATTATAATTTAAGGAGAGTTAGGTTATCTGGCAACCCAGGTATAAGGCTCCCTTTAAAAATAAAATGCCTTGGGCATTCAGACTGTGACACAAGACTTCATTTGATATCCAGCAGCCAACTGCTTATATTACTCATGGATTTATGGTCCATTTTGTGTGGAACTCATAAATATAGTCTCTGAAATGTGCTAACTGTTTGAGGTTTTTATTTGCATTAAAGTATAGGAGGATTTCTCAGAGGAGTCACCAGAAGATGAGTGGGCAGTGTTTCTTGTGGTTAATTTACCATCTTTAAAAGAAAAATGAGCATTGCCGAGTGTAAGCAGGCCCCATTTACACATTCATAGCCCGAATCCCCTTGAACCAAAATATCCTGAGCACGGACCTGGGGAAAGGACACCTTTGAGGACTGTCGATTCCTTCCGCAGCCCTATCATCTCCTTTCCTTATCTTCTGGCTGTGGGTACTAACGTTTCCTCACATGTCTGTGGGGGCAGTTGGGAGGGAGAGAGTTTTAAAGAAATTTCAAAATGTTCTCATTTCAGCTCAGTTCAGTACAGCCGTGCCCAATCCCCTTTTCAAGAGCCTCACCCAAGGTAAATCAATGTCAAATCCATCATCCCTGTGCATAGGCCTATTTAAAATTGAACACAAGGAACTTTCCTAAGCATAAAACTAGCACAGCTTCCTGCTGGTTTTAATACACCTTCCTCTAGAAATGTCCAGGCTCTGAGGTGAGAAATTGTGAAGTACTTAGGGGAAGTATCATGCAAGCTCTCCTATGGCTATTTGTCTTTGGGCATGTGTTTAAGATGTGTTTAAGGACTCTGCATGTCCCTCGGTCACAACAGAGATGTAAAACTGATAGGTCTTACTGGGTTGTCTTCCAGGTGGCTCCAGGTGTCTGTACAAGCGAAGTGAGAGGCAGCTGGGGTCTCGGGACATGGGAGCTGTTGTCGTTGTGGAGGCCGTGCAGGGAGCAACGAGTCGGCTGCAGGTGGAGGGGGTCCAATTCCGCCACATGGGCCAAGCATTTCGGCAGCACCGCAGTGCCCTGACTGTTGCTGGCAATGCACAGATGGCAGGTGAGACAGCTGCCCTGGAGATGCACCCAAATGATCTCACATATCCACCTTTTCCTGCCTTGAGCTGGGAAAGATATTCTCAAAAGCCGGCTCAGCTCTGGAGTCAGTTAACACCAAAGGACTGTAGAAGTGAGGCAAGTGAGAAAGCTTCACCTACAGACTAAGCCCAAGTGACCCTTGATGGACTCCTTTAAATTGTTTTAGTTCCTTTGTGGTTTTTGACAGCTCCTTCCTAAGTAGTATTTCATTTTTATGGAACGTCTCTGAGTCGCTGTGCTACTTCTAACTCTGGAAGTGAAAGCCATAATATACCATGAGTGAGCCTTGAGCTGACTCAGGGATGTCCCGTAGCATAAGCCAAAATTCGGTTATTTCAGTTATATCACATGAAAGTTAAGGAACATTTATTTTGACTGGGTCATTGGCAAGCACAAAGTTAATCTCTGTGGAAGTGGCAATGAGGTCTCTGAAGACTGACAGAGATGGGAGCGAGTTAGACAGGCTCAGATAGTGTTTGAAAGGTTCTGGATTGGACCTTCCCCTCCATTTTACCCACAACTCTGTCTTGCCTATGCCAACTTCATCATTTAATGAGGATCTAGGCTTTCTGGTGTTGGTAGGCAGTCCTGGTCAAGATCTTGGAGTACATGAGGGTGATCATCATGCTTGGCTACACATGGTGTATAAGATACCTGCCCTTCCGATACATTCCTCCTTTCATCAGTCCCACTTCAATCCCCCAATTTCCTCAGCTCGTACTGTAGCTCACTTATATGATCCTTTCATTTGGATCTCCTCCTCCCACATAATACTAGATCTCTCAAATAGCCTGTTTCTATGCTTGGGGCCACTCTCTTCTACTGCAGCTATCTTAGCAATGCCTTCTTGTTGGCAAAGATGAGCAAATTTCACCTTCAACTGGTCAGTCTCGTGGAAGCCAAAAGGATTAACTGCACAGCGTCAAAGGAGGAGGAGCTAATATAAAATTCTCCAAGCTCTTTTCTTTCTAGACTCTTACATACGTGGTTGCTGTGTTTTGGACTCCTTTGGCCAAGGACTCCATCTGACTGGGATCTCAAACCTTACTGTGGACAGTAATGTCTTCTTTAACATCTCAGGACATGGGCTTCTACTGGGTAAGTGAAGCAGGAAAGTATCTATCCTACATGTAAGGGCAACATTTGCTGATGATTATTTCCTTGAAAAAGTCTCTGAAGGAAAGGGCCCTTAACTGCACCCTGATGATTTTAATCACATCTTCCACGTTTTCTCTTATTAGTGAATCTGGAATAAATCTCTCAATATTCCTCATGCAACTCCTAGCAACTATTTCTGTTTGGCCATATTCTCTATGTTTCTTCAGGTCGGTCTTCACTTGCTCTGTATCCTTTTATTTCATTGAATACAAATGGAAAGAAATTTCTTTTTCGGGAATCGATGTATATCTCTGTGGAAGAGCACCATTATGCAATATTTAAGACCCCAGTTCAGCGAGGCATTTAAGAGCATACTTACCTTTAACTTCAGTCATTTGACATCAAAGATAATGGAGTGAAAGCATATGTTAAAAGTTAAGCAGAGGATTTAGCACTTAAATAAATTGGAGCTTGGAGCAACAAAACTGTTAAACAACAAAATATTTCTCTGAACTAACTGTCAGGAGCCTGACTTGCAGCATCTTCTGCTGGGATCTCACGTTGCCTGAATCCCTAAAGATACAGCTTGCTTTTGTTTTCCATCAGAAACAGGATAAAAAATGACCAATTTCAGGATAAACCGAGGTTAAAAAAGAGCCTTCAGTCCTGATCCTGCAGTTCCACACACACAGAGTCCCTATGCTCGATCCCATATATAAATATAACAGGATGTGATAGATCACGATTTAAACAGGGGAGACCCATGAATGGAGAGCGACTGTACACATCTTGCAGAAGAGGAGAGCTGGTGCAGAGAGATGTGGTGCGTCGTCACACACAGCTCCTGTGGCCGTGGGAAGCAGAACGAGATCTCCATCCTGCCAGGATGCCACGGCTCACTTGTGCTAGGACACGTGTCTGACTTAAAGGACTCTGAGCTGAGCTGAACATTTCCTCTGAAGTTTCAGCCAGAATGCACCTTATCCCCAAGATGTCTTTAATGGCTTCACTGCCAGCAGCTCCAGAGGGTCTGATGGATGAATTTATATATCATTTTGTTGCCTGTGAAGGAATATTTATTATAGCTGGCTGTTTGCAGCTCTGGAATTGGACTCCCTCAGTGATTTCATCTAAAACCCTTATTTTCAGGGGTTTTGCAAGACAGTCATAAAAGGTCGCTCTGGGCTTAGAATTAATTGACATACCGGGCTCAGCTTGGAAGCCCAAACCTTTTTTGCCACCTCACAAAACTATATGGCTGTCAAAAGGACTGTTTTAGGACCCTGCTTATGCTCTGGTAGTAGCACTGTTTGTAGTAAGCACAACCTGAAAAGGAAATATTTCCTAAATGGATATTGTTCAAAAATGGAGAAGGGCTCAAAAGACTGAGAAAGACTGAAAATGATTACTCCCTTCCCCCAGACAAAATCCCTTACGTATTGCTGTTGTTTACATTTAGGGTAGCAGTGACTGGAGAAGAGACCTGTATCTGGGATAGAGCCAGAGCAGATAAAGCGCATCGTTTCAGTTCAACAGAACAAAACTAAATAGATTTTATTTGCTCCTGATGTGAGTCAAGTGGAAATTATTCACTTTTTATTCTGCTTCCAGACCACCAGACCAGAGAGACATATGCCAATGTATCATTATTTGGAGTTGACCTGTACGTAGGTCTGTCCACTCTTCCCCATTGGGTGGCACATTTCTTTGTGGTGTAGTTTAAAAGGATATATGCGTATTCTTGTTTCTATTTCAATACTGATCTCTTGCACTGCATGACTATGAACTGTGTGATCGAGTGATCACTGTTCCTTTTTCTTCTCATGTTTCACTTTTGGGGGTGGGGGACCTCCACTTCTGTGTAGGATCGCAGTGGTTGTTTTAGAGTCTGTTTCAAATTTTTCTTACCTATATATGGGGCAATGGATGGAGACACAGGAGAGAGAGCTGTTAATTCCAGCACTGCCAGAAGCATGCCTGTGTGTCCACAGGTGGAATGACTTGGAATCTCTTTCTTTTTTCCAGGCTGTAAAATACGATTTATCATACTGCCTTCATTCATTTTCTCCATAAACCTGGGTTAAAGTATGGCTGCAGTTAGATTCATATATAAAACTTTATACAGGATTTTCTGCATCTCAAATTGTGGATTTGTGGTCTTTGTTGCGTTTTTGTAGAATATGTATTACATTATACCTTTCTCTGACTCTATTTGTCTGATTAGAATATAAGCTCTGAAACATTTTGTTTTTTAATATTTCCACTGTTGGGCAAATCTTGGTCAGATCATTGATGGAGTTAATATCAATGTTGGCAGCTGGACAAGATAATCTTTGAAGAACCCTTCCAACAGAACTATTCTATTGTCGTGGTTGTCATCTTGCTCGTGGCCTTCTGGCATTTCTGAAGTGCACAGCCTTCCCCTTCCCATCGCTGAGTTCAGCCATGGCAGTCTTTGAATGTGTCACTGTCGTTTACTGCCATGTGTTAAACACAGATTTCTAAGCGCTTTTGAGACCGTGATTTACCCAGGGACGGTCACACAAAGCTAATTCTCACGTGGACCATGCCAGCAAAGCAGGCGAGTTCTCTGATGTGCACTGTAGGGGGTGTCCATGTATACATAGTAATTTTCCTCTATTTATTTATTTATTATTGTATTTTTAAGGAAGTGGCATGGAGAAGGGGAATAGACTCAGAAATAACGTAGTGATTGGGCTTTCTGCAACAGATGGTTTATCCAACATTGAGACTCTCTCACCAGCGGGGATCTACGTCAGAGCTCCTGCCAACCACATTGAGGTAAGAGATTCAGGTGTAAAACAGAACATTTCTTTTCTAGTCAAAAATATCAGAAAAAATATGGAACTTTCGCTCTACCTCTCTCTGCAGCTCCCTGAGAGGAGGTTGTGGTGAGGTAGGGGTCGGCCTCTTCTCCCATGTGACAGCAATAGGATGAGAGGTGATGGCCTCAAGTTGTGGCAGAGGCGGTCAGGTCAGATATTAGAAAAACTTTCTTCTCAGGAGGAGTGGTGATGCATTGGAAGAGGCTGCGCAGGGAGGTGGTGGGGTCAGTGTCCCTGGAGGTGTTTAAGGGGAGGGTAGGTGTAGTACTAAGGGACATGGTTAGTGGGCAGTATGGTGGTAGGTGGATGGTTGGACTGGATAATCTTCGTGGTCTTTTCCAACCTTAATGGTTCTATGATTCTGTGATCATGTACACAATATTTGCTTCTCGCCTGAGCTTTCAGAAACCACGCTTGTGATGGGATACTGAAGTGAGCATATCACAAACTTGATAGTATTCATGAACAAATGTGTGGTTACTGAAAATTAGGATGCACTTGATGGGAGTGAACCAGTGATTCTTTTTTTTCCTGGGATACTTTTTAAAGTTTTGTTCTCATTTTCATTTATTACTCTGTGATTCCTAGAAAAAAAATGGAAAAAAGAACTGTTCGGGATCAGATCCTCTCGATGTTTTTCTACTTCCATCACTACATTAAAAAAATTAAAAATTTCAATTTCCATGAACTGACGATGAACACAGTAACATACAGCGATATCAAGTGCAGCTTTGTCTGGATTTAAAATGACAGCTTATGCAGAATCTGAGATATCCATTCCGGGGTGAGAAGCAGAACGCTTTCCTGTTCCTATGAAAATGGCATAGATTTTAAAAGCAGGCAAGTTTCATTGCTCTAAATGGTGACAAAACATTGAAGTTTTAAGCAGCTTTCTAACAACCTTCCCACCACAAAGTCGGGCTCAGCAGACATCTTTTCATTGCCTAATTCTGAGGTGTTTTCTTTTAATATATACATTTATTTTTTGTCTTGTTTCATGGGGAAAAAAAAATACATTTTTCAGTGATTTCAAACCGTTTCTCCTTTTCAACTATTTAAAGTCTGGAATTTCACTGAAACTGACCTTTCCTACCACAGCTTCAGTTGTGACAAATGCACATTTTCATTAAGAAGTATTTCTGACCTGTCCTATTGCTGACCCACGGAAACCAAACCAATTATTAAGCATCTGTGAAGACCCAATCGCCCCCTGGGCTTCTGTTCCAGGAGGAAAGGATTGCATCTAAATTTGAAGGTGAAAAAGATACCAACACATTTCCTACGTGAGTCTGAAGCCAGCAGTACTTAGGAAGAAGGAGAGGACTTTCCTGCACTTCCCTCGAGGGTGTATTTATCATTTTTAAGACCATCAAATATGGTTAAAAAATACAACAACGAGGCAGAATCACATGAATTTCAGCTCCACTAAACACAGTGCTGTGTTATCACGCACTGACTTTCCCTGGAGCTGTCTGTTGGATCGCCAGTGGCTCAGCTTTTGCGAAGGATTGCTGCAATTATCTTTGTGGGTACGTGCGAACCGACTGCAGTTGAGTTTTCAGCACATTTGCTGAGCTCCCTCCGTTCGTGTGTCTTCGCAGATGTGCCCAAAGCTGCGTCTGTTGGTGTGCAGCCCAACGTCAGGGTTCAGCCCGCTCTCCAAAGCTGTGTTACTCACGGCAGAATAGCAGATGGCCCTTGGAGGGTTGCTGATATGCCTCAATGTCAGCAGTCCCTCGGTCTGGGCTATCTGAGGCTTTGCAGCAGCAACAGAATTGGCTCTAAGGAAAATAGAAAGAAATTGCCTAGCTTAAAGTTATTATTAGGAGTGCTTACTGTTCTACAATAAGTATAGCATTCAGTAAAAGACATGGGAGGATGTGGGGTCTGTGGAGACCCCATTGGAGCCTTCCAGTACTTGAAGGGAACTTACAAGCAGGAGGGGACTGACTTCTTACGCTGTCTGACAGTAAAAGGACAAGGGGGAATGGCTTTAAACAGAAAGAGGGGAGATTTAGGTTAGGTGTTAGGAAGAAACTCTTTCCTCAGAGGGCAGTGAGGCCCTGGCACTGCTGCCCAAATCTGTATGTGCCCCATCCCTGGAGGTGCCCAAGGCCATGGATGGGCCCTGCGCAGCCTGAGCTGCTGGGGGCACTTAGCCCACAGCAGGGATTGGAACTTGGTGAAGGTTCCTTTCAAACAAATCCATTCTAGAATTCTTTGATTCTGTGTGAGTACTAAGAGAACAGGTCACAGCTTTTTCCAATCAGAGCACCTTAGTCCAGTGGACTTTTCTTAGTATGATAATGATCACTAAATCCAGAGGATGCTGGTCCGGCACCGGGATCGTGGTGTTACTCAGTTATGCACTTTTTATCTGCTCACATGGCTCACCAGCTGTATGTTGCAGTTATAATTTTAACTGAACAGAGAGGTTCAAAGAATATAATGAGCAAAATTCATCTTCAAACTGCTATGATATAGGATAGAAAGTTGACCTCTAGATTTCAGTGTTAGAATTTGGTTGTTTTGCTGTTCCCTTCCCTTCCCTTTTCCCTTCCCTTTTCCCTTCCCTTCCCTTTTCCCTTCCCTTTTCCCTTCCCTTTTCCCTTCCCTTTTCCCTTCCCTTTTCCCTTCCCTTCCCTTTTCCCTTCCCTTCCCTTCCCTTTTTCATTCCCTTTTTCATTCCTTTTCATTCCCTTTTTCATTCCCTTTTCCCTTCCCTTCCCTTTTCCCTTTTCCCTTTTCCCTTCCCTTTCTCAGATTTTCATCTTTAAATTTCTGCTCTTAAAATTACAGGCGATGATTACGGTTAAAGTAGACAGAGAGCTCTAGGAGCAGGCTGTGTTACAGCCCCTGTATGTGGTGGGTTAAGCTTTCTGCAGTGAGTGGAATAATATTTTAATATCTGCTCAATTTCCTCGGGAGTCTAAATTTGCATCGGTGACTGAAGAACTGAAATTTCCTTGAAAATCAGTGGTCTCCTAAATGGTGTTGAAATTGGGACACAGCAGTCACTCAAAACTGAGCCTACAAAGGTGTTCAGAGACCCAGTTCCCACAGGTTTCCATTTGGCTTAAGCTCTTAAGTGCATTTGTGAATCAGGGTGTTAGATAAAATTCTGTACTCGTACAGCGTAAATGCAAAGTGGTTATGACAAGATTAGTGATTTTATTTTTAAATCAAATATGGAAGCCCTGGTTATCGCTTTTGAGTGACGTAACACAATTTCATTAACAAGCCGGCTTCTTGTCTTTTAAATGCTTATCAGCAAAAGGAACGGAAGATGCCCCTCTTTGATATTGGCTGCTTTGTCCCTGAAGTGAATGCCCTGTGTCCTTGGTTTTGTTTCTGTGTTTTCTTGGGTCCAGTGTATTTAGACTTTTTGTCATAATTTTCTTTTCATAGACGTTCAGTGCCCTTAAATCTCAGCACCAGCTTATGCAGGCAGAACCTGGGTGTAAGAAAGGCACCCAGCAGCCTCCCTCTCTCCTTTCTTGCAGTGACGTTAAAGACTGGGAAACAGCTTAGTAGAATGAGCCGGGCTGAGATCAACCCGTGCTTCTGTGTCAGAGTGGTGACTGACGGTCGTGCTGTTGATGCGTGTTTTGTTGCTCAGTGTTGCCCAACCCCACATTCCCTCCAGTATCAAAGAGGTGGGGCTGTATCTGTTTGGCACTGATTGTTCCCCACCATTTTGCTCTTACTTTTCTGGAACCTTTTATAAATTGTGTGTATGTTGAAGCAAGCCCACTGGGGACGCTCCTTGCAACCAACTAGGCACTTAAATTGGGGGTGGTGGTGCTGGACATGCTCTCCAGAGCTTTAATGTCACTTTTAAGGTCAACAGTTTGAGCCCTGGTCATCTAAAAGAAATTCATGAAATATTTCCATTTGCAGGGCTGTACGGTTAAGAGACACTTTAAACGTCAGCCACTTACTGTACTGACTTGCAGTGCATACCTCCAGGTATTTGGCATGCTCGGGGAGGTAATTTCTCTCTGGAATTTTGGTTGCATGGACATTCATAATATATTGACTTCCACAAAGAATTGATTTCCACACAAAATTCCCTCCTTGCCTAAAACCCCTGCCCTCCAGCCACTAGCTGGCTGAATAAATATGCAGTTTTTCCTTATGAATCATCTGCAGAACGCACGATTGGGGTCGCAAGTAAAAGATCCTGGAAATAATGTGACTGGACTGCAGAAGCATTTTGTTAAAGGAAAAGGGACTCCGGCTGCGCTTTCGAAAGAAGCAGCAGCTTTACCAGAGGATGGAGAGATGTGCTTTGGTTATTGATATCTCTTTGTTGCTTGGCAGATGTCGGAAGTCACGACTGTGGGGAGCACACTTGGATGGGTCAGGAAGAAGTAATTGGAATATGGAGGCTTCCACCTCTGGGTCATCAGGTTCGGCTTTGATTTGGACCATCAGGGACCAAAGAGCCGTTAATATTTTAACACTGTCCAGTGACCTATGAAGTCAGTGAGTGTCAGCTCTTCTTGCAAGAAGTTGCAAGAAAGCTCATCTTAGACTCCCCTTAGAGAGCTAAATACCTCCAGGGAGCAATTAATGTTATCTAAGAGTAGACAGGATGACTTGTCCTCCGGACATGCCTATGCCTTACTTATTTCCTGGAAAGGGAGCATACGTTTACCGGCCTGGACCTTCAGCATCAAATTTGAGACAATTGAGAAGGATCATGCCCAGATGTGCACATGAAAGCATTTCTGTATGGACACCATCCAAAAATAACTTAGTTTGGCTACTGACCAGAATAAAGCAGGTAAGAGCAGGTTTTTGCCCTGGAGTAGAAAGACCCCTAACTCCCTGTGTCTCCCCCTGCAAAACTGACTTGCTACAGACTCTGCAAGTCATAAACTCCTAATCATAAGGCCAGGAACACCTCTTCTTTTTCATGTTTTGCAAAGAAGTGCAACTCCATAATTTCTTCATTGAGTGATCTTAATAACAAATTATAGCACATCTCAGAAGATAAGGGAGTCTGGATCCTTGTCTCTGCTTGGAGCAGATGGAGGACTCCAGGGTGACCCTACACAACAGGGCTGCCCAGCTTTGGGGCTGGAAAAAAGCGAGTGTGTGAGTAATGGTCGAAACTCTGGAATGGAAAGCTGTACAAAACTGATCCAACCAACCACCTATATTACAACCCGTGCCAGCAAAAGGAACACGAAAGGAGTTAGTAATCAAAGATCCCTCACTGAAAGCAGTGAAGCTCTCAACTGCCATCCAGACAATCTTTCTAGAGAGGTTTGTTGCCTTCTCAGGACCCTCATTCACAGTATCATGACAAGGTTACCAAACATGTTAGAGCCATTCTTACTTTTTTATGTAAAGTTGAATGTGGTGCAACAAAGGGGTTGAGAATTAACAAAAGCACAGAGTCATAGAATGGTTTGGGTTGGAAAGGAGCTCTAAGACCATCTAGTTCCAATCTCCTGCTATAGGCAGGGACACCTCCCACTAGACCAGGTTGCTCAGAATCCCATCCAGCCTGGCCTTGAATGCCTCCAGGGAGGGGGCATCCACAACTTCACTGGAAGAAGGGACTTTATGTGCCTCAGAAAGATTTTGAAGGAATTGGGAGTGCAGGTGGTATTTTCCTCTACTTTCCAGTGGGAGACTGTGACCCAAAAAGGAGATGAGTGAGTCGCATGAATGATTGGTGCTGTGCTCAGGACTTTGGGTTCTGTGATCTCAGATGCACCTTTGAGAGAGTAGGCTCTTAACAGATGGAGAGCTTGTGGGTAAAAATTAAGGACTAGACCAGTGACGGACATCTGGAGCCTGTTGATGAGGCCTTCTTGCTTCAGCTGCAAGAAACATTGTTCTTGCAAGCTCTCATCCTGGTAGAGGATATGACTACCCAGATCTGCCGGGAAAGCAACATGGTATGCTGTAAGCAATCCAGGAGACTTCTGGAGTGTGTTGAGGATAACATCCTGATCCAGGTATTAGTCAAACCAACTGGAGGAGAGACATTACTGAACCTGGTGCTTGCCAGTGCAGATGAGCTCATTAAAGAAATTAAGATTGGAGGCAGTCTGGGCTGCAGCAACCATGCCCTTGTTGAGTTTGTGATCTCAAGGAATACAGGCCTGGCAAAGAGCGGAGTCAGGAACCTGGAGTTCAGGAGAGCAGACTTGCAGTGGTTTATGGAATTAGTGGAAGAGATCCCCTGGATCCCCTGGGAAGCTGTGCTTAGGGACAAAGGAAAGGAACAGAACTGGCAGCTCTTTAAGGATAACTCTCTGTGAGTACAAGAGCTCTCCATCCCCCAGTGTATGAAAACAAGCAGGTGAGGTAGGAAGCTGGAATGGCTGAGAGGGGACCTACTGGTCAAACTGAGGGATAAGAGGGAAATGCACAGGCAGTGGAAGCAGGGATTTGTGGCTCGGGAAGAATACAGGGATGCCATCCAGACGCGTAGAGGTGGGATCAGGAAAACCAAGGCACAGATGGAACTGTGAAGGATAAGAAGGGATTCTACATGTACATCAGTAAGAAAGGCTGAGGAGAGTGCACCCCCTCTGGTAAATGAGAGGGGAAAACAAGAAACATGGAGAAAACTGAGACCAGACTGGATGGGTCACTGGGCTGCCTCATCTGGTGGGGGGCTCAGCCCATGACACAGGTTGGAATTGGATGATCATTAAGGTCTCTTCCAACCCAAGCCATTCTGTGATTCTGTGGTCATATTATTTTCCTGTGGTTATTCACTTAACCTGTAAAAAAAAGTAAATCTAAGTGAAATCACAGACCTGAATGAGTTTAACTGTTCAGACACTGGCGTATCGTGAAGACGTAGCTCTTTGGTTTGTCTTGCCTTTTCAGGATCTCAGTTTTTCAGTGTCACAGTTATTTTCTTTGGCTGTAATTTAGGAGGCATAAGAAAGATGCAGACTTGGAAGTAAATCAGTAAAATTGAGTAGTTTGTTATTCACCTTTCTTTCATGACATGGCCTTCCTACTTAGGAAGGATTTTAAGAAGTTTTCCACACCCTTTTTTTTCTTACCTACTTCGTGAAGAATTGTGGCAGTACCATTTTGCTGTCGCGAGTTCCAGTTGTTTGGCCAACCCTTGTTGCCTGGTTGGAGAGCAGGTTCTTGTGAGACTGACCCGAGGAAAAAGCAAGAACAGAATGAGAGCGTGAGCACAGAATCAAGGTACCAGCTTCTGTCAGCCAGACTTACCAGAGCTATCACTATCATCAGCTGAGACTGTAATTTATTTATTCATTTATTTTTCTTGTATTTTAATTTCCAGAAGTTCGTGGTAATCTTTTTTTCACAATTGCTTATGTTTCTCTGCAGGGTAACACCGTGTGTGCTTCTGGGTATGGGTATTTCTTTCATCTCTCTCCTGATGGACCGTCCAAAATACCTCTCCTGTCCTTCAGTGAGAACACAGCCTATTCCTGCACGAGGTACTTTGGCTTTCCTTCTGTGCATGGTAGTGCTACCTATAAATGCAGCAGTGAGCAGAGAATGCCTCGTCCCTTCCTTCAGGATTTTGTTGTTGCTGTTATTTGCTTTTCAATTTTGTACCCTTTTAGGGCCTTTCTTTCTTGTTTTGTTATCTTGGCTCAATAGTGAAGTAGAGCCTGTGATGGACTGGTGTGTAGTTGGGGCTATTTTTCAGGGTCTGACTGCGAGTGGTTTCCTTGTAGTTTCAATATATTCCTTTCTTCTTCATTCACAAACTCAATTTGTTAACTTGCTGTGCTTTCCTGTGCTGCCAGCAAGCACCTCCATCTTACTCCCTTGCCTTAATGATCCTGATTTAGTTTATAGTGCCACATTTAGCATATTTCTTCATCAACCGTTCAACAGCAGAGCACACACTTGTGTTGAAATTAAAGCTCATTTTGAAGTATTCTGGACAGTTTGAGCAGAAGAGAATGGCGTGCAAGAGGACAGATACACAATTTTGTTCTTGCACTCCTCCTTTAGCATTTATTGCAAGCCAACAGTAGAAATATGATGCTGGCTTCCGTGACCTGGAGTGGCATTTCTTACCTCTAGGTGCGTTGTAGAATAGCAGCATGAACACTCAGCTCTTAGAGTTTAGCTTCTGATTGAATAGACTGAAATGGAGACTAAGTGCAGGCCTAAAAATGCTGTTTTCTGTCCAGTATTACATGTGATGTTCTTGTGGTATCCAGCAACAGCTGTTCAGTAGAGCTTTTTCCTGTGCCTCTATATAACAGAAACCATGGTGAAGAATGACATTGTGCCAAAAGTGGATGGAGCCACTTGAGTTCTGAAGAAACCTGGTCAATAATCTGGCGTTAAAACCTCTAAGAAGGTCAAACCAAGCACTGCATCCAGGAACACGTTCTTTGGAGTTTAAATTGTTTAAATCTGAGATCAAGGAGAAGGGCTTAATCTCCACCCAGGTTCACTTAGGAGTAACCTGAAGCTAGCACTGGTTGGAAGCTCCTGAGCACGATGGGGGTGTTCTGCAGTGAGTGGCTGCTGGTGGCACTGCATGCTGATTGCATAGCCTAACTTGGCTACTTCTGAAAAGACTTGCAATTTCAAGTAAGCTCTCCAGAGATGCCAGGAATAAATACTGCTATCTCTGAACTTTGAATAAATGATGCAGTCTCATGCAGAGAGCTGTTACAGATACGAGATTTTAGACATCAAAATGATGAGTAGGAAAATCTAGGAATGGATGTAGGTGCTGTAAGGAAACTGTTTCCTTTGCTTTCTTTCCTAAACAGGCGTGGATTGCTTGTGTACCCAGAATATTTGCCAGACAGCCCAAATGGCCCCATTCAGTTCAACAACTTCACAGTCTGGAGCAGCCAAGGTGGAGTCCAGGTGTGTTTGTCCCTACTGTCCTCCATGGTGCTCAGGAAATGCTATTTTATCTCTTTATCATCTCTGTAATGACTTTTCAGGCTGCAGTTGGGCCACAGCTGCTGTAGAACCTCTCGTGCCTTTATGTCCTTGCCCCTCAGCTGGAGGCCTCTGTTTTGGTAATGAAGCCAGGCACATGATTTATGTGAACTCTCCTTATACATCAGTATATATACCAGCATTATACCCAACAACTTCGGTATATATACCAGCATTATATCAAACATCAACCAACACTTGCTTCCCATACTGGTACTCAGGGGCTGTGACCTTTTTGAACTCATATTTGGTAAACTGAAGAGGCTGTAGGTGTTTCTCTGCGAGGCATATTTTCCAGTCTCATACATCCCTTGGCTCTTCCTTTGAAGGTGCCCAATATTTATGTGTATTGAAGTGACGGGCTCTTTGTGGAAAAGCTTATTTGGATGAAAAGAAATAAAACAAAAGGATGTTTTGCAGTTTTCTTTTGCGATTCCTTTGTACGTCCCACGCCCAGCATACAATAGCGACCATGTTTATTTTGCTGCTTTCCTTGGGCTTCCTCTAGGTTTCCTTCTGGCTGTTTCCTTCCTCTAGGTTTCCTTGGGTTTCCTTCTAGCTGTTAGCTGTCTGTGAGCAATACCTTTGGTTGTTTTCAAGGCATGTTTCTGCTATAGACTTGAATTCTTTATCCTATTATTCTTTCCAGCAATGAAAACACGATATTTAGTGCATTTTTAACCTGTTTGTTACTAATTCTATGAATTTTCTGGTTTTATTTCATACTGTTCTTTAATGGGAAACAAATTGTCTGAATTCAAAGGCTTTTGCATTATGAATTGAAAGCTAAAATCAGAAATTAAGGGAAAATTCTCAAATAAATACAGAATCAAAACTTTGACCATTTTGTACTCTCCCCTTTTTCACTGTGCTATTAGAAAAGCATGGTTATAAACCACGCTCTTTTTAAATTATCCATTCTATTCCTTCATTATGTTTTTATATAGATCTTCAGTAGCAGCAACCTTGAACTCCAACATTTCCAGATATATGCTTGCACAGACTTTGGCATTGACATCATTGAAAGCCTGGGAAGCACTACTGTAGCTAACAGTGTTTTAGTTGGACACATTGGGCGAAAGGTAAGCGCTGAAGTTGCACAACCTGTTAAATGAAGAAATAGAAGAGCAATCTGAAGAACAGCCCCCGTTTATGTCATTTTGGGCTTTTAAATTGGCTGTAAGGAGAAATGAAGGCGTAGGTGCAGCTTCAGGATGAGTTTGAGAAGTGTGCAGCGTCAGTGCTGCTCTGGCAGCCTGCTGGAACCAGGGGTTTGGTTGCTTGTGCTGGCAGTGGCAGAAGAGAAGTAACATTTGATCAGCTGGATCCTGCATCATTCCTCAGGCACTCCTCTCCTACCAGCTGATGGTAGAGCCGAATAAACATCAGCTGGTGGTAAACTGGAGTTTGCATTCTGCAATCAGCATTAATTTTTTCAAAGCGCCTTTTCGTTTTGGCACGGAAGTTTTGAAGGTTTTTTAGACCTTGAAACAAGGTCTGGGATTTTTCTGTTTGGATTATGAAACATTGGAGTGTTACGTGTTGTAATGCATATCTATGCGTATTTTTTAATAAAAAGGCATTTAAAAGTTAAAAAAAAAAAAAAAAAAAGCCCAGAGAAGTTGTGGATGCCCCATCGCTGGAGGTGCTCAGGGCTATGGATGGGCCCTGGGCAGCCTGAGCTGGTGGGGGGCACCCAGCCCAGGGCAGGGATTGGGGCTGGATGGGCTTAAAGGTTCCTTCCAACCCAATCCATTCTATGATATGATAATATGAAGGTCTATTATATGAAAAAAAAACAAAATCAGACTTAGGTTTTGTTATAAGCTGGAGGATCGTAGTAAGATCGATGCACACTTACACAAACTAAATCTTCAGGAGAAATTGTAATTTTTATTTAAGCAAGAACTGCTAACACCAGTTCCTATAAACCTATTGCAATAACACGCATGCACTGTTTAGTCATACACAACTGCGTTTAGCTTAGTGATTTGAGAATGGAAGGTTTGATTTCTGTTCTAGTCAACATTCTAGTTTCCTCTTCTCCCTCATACCATCACTGGTTCACTGAGAACACACAGTGCTGCTTATTTACTTGAGAATGGACAATGCCACCAAAATATAACAATTTTTAGTGTAATAAATACAATCTTCTGTTATTTCTTCAGGCAGCCAGACAAAGTCCTCTGGGTGCTACCAGCTTGTTAACAGATTAATAACACAGATGATGATGAAATTTTAGCTGCAGCTGACCATGGCAGCTTGTTTGTGATTTTGAGGTCTTTTTTTGCGCTGCTCAGGTTTCTGCAGCTTTGTATGAATTTAATTTTCTCTCCAACCAGCAGAAAAGAGTTCTAAATGAGTTTTCTTCAGCACCTCGCAGGAGGATATTTCTGCTGTAACTCTAATGGAAGCGCATAGTTCAGACACAATCCTGATCTCTCTTGTCCAGTCCTACAGTGGCCCAATGACACAATGAATTTCTCTCAGAGATGAAAGAGTGGTGTCTTTGTTTTTGCTTTGCAGGATCCACGGTAGAACTCTGATGCTGTACTTGTTAAGAGATTTAGAGGCGCTCAGCTGTGCCTTGTTTCTTCCCACACCCCAGGGGGGTGATTATCTTTGATTATCTCATGATAAGAGCCTCCTTGTCATAATTTACATCTTAATTTATGTAATTCTCCCTTTAATAATGATGTCTCTTTAATATCAATTAAAACTTTATGACACCAATTTAATGGGAACAGTGGATATTTCTCACTGCTCCCCTTCCAGTTTTTGAAAGCGGTGCTTTAAACCAGTGTGTTCTGGAGATATCAGGGCATTTCAGAGCTTGGGCTTTGATCAGTTAACACATTAGCGGCAGGGCCAGATCCAGAGCCTATAAAAGGTGTGGGAAAGACTTTAAATAGCCTCTTCCATGCTTTCATAAAGCAGCTCAATGCTGGCATGGAGCTAGTTGAGGAAGAGCATCTCTTTTTGAAAATACGGAAGGTTTGAGATGTGGCACACATTAGGGGAGGAATTACCATTTCATACCCTTCTTCTATTTACTGATCATGAAGAATGGTAGAAATGAGGCTTGGGTGGAAGAGCATACAAGTGTAAGCATAAAACCTACAAATCTGACTGATGTATTACCAGCAGCAAGGTGATTTCTGCTTAGCAGTGATGTGGAAGGAGATGGCACAAAGGCCAGGACCACTACACCAGGTGTTTTACTCTCAGCGAAGTGATGGAGATGCTGTCTCTTAATTAGACTCAAGTTAGCACCACCCCTTTGAAGTGACAAACTATTTCTGAAAGTCCATTCCATTCTAAATTTTGCATTATAGAGGATGCTTCAGTCACACTGGCCTGGTTGCTCTCTTGATTCTCTGTCATAACCCTTGGGAGTTGTTCTCCTAAACTGTTTACTGGCCTCAGAAATAGCATCACATGTTCCTGACAGCTTTCTTCTCCAGACTACCCCCTGGCTCTGAATGCTTCTTTCTTCCCAGCCTGTCTCCAGGATACATGGGCAGAGAAGGCACTCACCCCCTCTGTCATGGACCTCAGCCATCATAAAATCTAGTTTCTCTTTTGTGTTCCTCATCACTTGTGGGTTTTGCTCTTCCTTTTCACGTGTTATGCTTTCTCCTGTCTCTTGCTGATCTGCTTAACTTCTTCTTGTTCTGATATACCCTGAATTCAACCAGAACTTTGAAGAGAGTCCAGCTTAAATTCTCCCCACCCACCCCCAATCACAGGAAGTATTCTGTGTCTCAGCAGTCAGATTTTTCTTGGAACATCAATTAGGATAATTGGCTTTATAAAGCATGGAGATCTCCTGCCTGATGGACAAGACAAGGTAAAGCAAAAGGGGCAGTGTAGCTCCTTCTCCCTTCAAAAGTCCAACTTTCCCTAGTAGCCAGTAGCCAGGACAGAGCAAACAAAGCCATCGCTGCCCTGAAAGAAACACTGTTGCGTACCGTACATGGTGAATTAAACTGATATTATTTATTAGAATATTAGAAGTTGGGGCGCAGTACATTATATGTATCCTTCAAATAGCGCACGCTGCTCCAGAACCAGAGGCCTGAGTGCAGTCATCTTATTGTATCCCAGCTGCTGCATGCTGAACTCATTAGGCTTGGACGTCCACATGTTGACTTGTTTCCCAGTGCTCTTCATTTCTTCATGGCAGGATAGGACCTGCATGTCAGCAGGACTGAGAACTCCCAAAAGATACCAGCTATTCGTCTCCAACACAACTTTCAGAAACTTTGATAGGAGCACTTGCACGGCAATCAGGACCTGCTCTGGCTGTTACCAAGGGCAGGGTGAGTATAACTTACACTTATTTAGCAGTGCTTGCACAGTCCTTGCGTTACTGCCATTTCAGATTCATCTGTTTAGAAGTTCTTAGCACCTGCAGTCACTGATAGATGTTTCAGCTGAATCCTGGAATGAGTACTGTGCGATGATGAAGAGTACCTGTTTGGTTTTGGTCATCTTATCACTATGTTAGCTGTAGGTAAGATATCCAGGACTAGGTTTTGAGTTATCTGCATGTGTGTTTCCCCTGTGTTTCAATGCAGTAAATAGTTTTCGGTATCATCATTCTCTATGCTTCACTTCCCTGGTGGGGATACCAAGCTAACAGCTCTTGCCCGTTCACAGGGAGGTGGGCCATAGGGCAGATGTACTTATCTACAGGGTGAATACTGTGCATGTTGTGCAGCTCAGATGAACTGAGAAAACCCCTGAGCCAGGATTGTGGTGATATGTGTAACACTCATTTCTCAATAATACTAAACCTTCTTCAGTGTGTACATTTTGCTGACTTTGCTGAATTGCTCTGCTTTGTGTGCACTTAGAGTCAGGTTGCTAGTTACCCAAATGATCCAAATTATCTGCCTGTGAAATAGCTTTGTCACTTACTTGGATCCACATATCACATCCGTTTTTGAGACAAAGGTGGCCTTATTTTTGAACTGATTTCATTTCCTCAGTGGGGCTTAGGAATGGGTTTTTATCCTCTGACTTGTTGCGTCTTCATTTTGGGAGGTAGCGTTTCAAGAGTGAGGATTTCTTAATAGCTGTGACACATCCTCACAGAATTTTACCAAGCTGCTACCTCAGGCCAGCCTAAACCTTAGGTGAATTTGCCTAAGATAACGTATGTAAACTAAGCATCCTTTTGAGCTTTGAAGACGTACCCGAAGGCTCTTTGAAGAGCGTTCCAACTGCAATTACCTCTTAAATATATTTATATATAAACGTATACTGCCCTACAATAACGTAAGAGAGAAAAAGACTTCGGGAGCTGAGATCAAAGGACAGGGGAACAGGAAAATCTGACTCAGAGAAGCAACAACTGACATGGTGATAGGTAAATAGTAAGCAAATGAGGCACATGGACACTCATGCCAAAGCTGGCTTGTTCTGGTTGATAGGGCAATAATTTTCTGGCATTTCTGGAAATATTCATGTGTTCAAAACCTTTCTGTGCTTTAGCCTACATGAATATTCCTCCTTGCTGAATCTACCTGTGTTACAGTAGTGAAAACATGCTCCAGCCACACTTTTCAGCCAAGGCTTTATTGTGCCAGGTGCTACACATATGAACGTGTTATTTACATACATACATAAGCAGCCCTTATCTCTGAATAATTTATCTTATAGACAGAGCAGAAAGGATCTGTAAGAATCACTGTTTTGGGGACACTAACTTTTGGCAATGAGACTTAAGAAAAGGTGTTTGGAGTCACTCAGGAGATGCTGATAGAGCAGCATCTGGATCAGACAGCAGGATCCTGGCCAGAACGTGGCAGACTTCCTTTTCATTACTTTTATTTATTTATCATTTTTCTGAATCCCACCGCTTGTTGGATCAGCAGTCGTACTTCCAAAGTGATGGTAAAGTGAAACTAATCCCTTTTTCTTCAGTCTTTGTTTCTGAACTGCTGCTTGTTCCTCCCAGGTGGGTTTACAGTGACAGTTGAGCATCTGACCTTCACCAACTCACCTTTCCAAGTGTCCTTCCCCTTTCCTCACGCTGCCATCCTCGAGGATCTCGATGGCTCTGTCACAGGACAGGAAGGAGGTCGTCTTCTCCCTTCTACAGACATCCTTGCGGCTTCGTGCTCTACCAGTGCCAAATTCAGCCAAGCTTTGGGTGGCAGTGTTTGCAGCAAGGACCTTGTTTTCCACCGTATGTCTCTTCACTTGTGAGTAAGAATTCTGCTTTTGAAAACTTGGCATGGACGTCACTTGTTACATTCCATATTGACATAAGATAATCTCTGCTGCTGTCTGCATGATCTCTTTGGTCTGACTACTTGTTCTTGTCCAGGCAGTTCCCAGGCATGGTTTGAGAGATAGGATAGGGACCATTTCCAACAGGCAGTTTGGGTGTAGTCATAATGGCTTTGAGGAGAAGAACTTAGCTGTATGGACAACTATAGAAAGTATAAATATCCTTTGGCCTCCAGCACAGAGAGCTCTGTTTGGTTTAATTTATTAACTAATTTAGATATGGTCTGCTTGTACTTAATTTATTTTTCTGAGGTTCTCAGCAAGTTGCTTACCTATGTTACCTTGGTTTTCCATCTGTAATCTCGGTCCTGTCTGGAGACAGTTCTGGCAGCATTACGTTGACCTTTAAGTGGGGGTTGTGGTATATTGCTGTTTTGTCTCTCTTCAACTTACTAGAGGGATGTAATGGGCATTTGTGGAACTGGGAATATGACTCGGGGTGGTCAGTGATGCTCAGATGTTCAAGGTGAGATTGAAGGCTAAGCCTCAGCCACAGTCGGATTTAGTGGGTGAGCTGGGAACTTTGCCAAGGTTTTCTGACTGCTGAAATACAAAATAGTCACAGATTTTGAGAACACCTCCCCCGATGATGAGATGCAGTCTTAAAATAATAAAAATAACTTTAATTTAATTAGAGTTTAAGTCATGGTCTGAGAGTGTTTCCTTTTGTGCTCATTGTGAGAGATTTCCCCCCAAATTCCCAAAGAATGGGTGGTCATGAATAGATTGTTTTTTCACATCTTCAACAGAATGTTTCTGGCATCTCATTTCATTCCTGTGTTAGTTTCATGAGATATCGGGTTTGTGTATTATATTTTCTACTAAAACTAAATACAGTATTTTATTATTTCACAGTCCCATCTCTCATACAATAAACAGGCACGTGGTATGGAACATATAATAACTTCATGATGTATTTAATTATAAGAAAACTTTCCGTCATTCTGTTGCAGCCATGTCTTTCTTACCTACCTCGAATGGTCTTTGTAGTCTTTCATTTTGCTTTTCTTTGTTTTCTATGAGGTAAATGTAGACAGTTCACATCATCAAACCATATTAAGACTGACCCAGATCACAACCTAATCATTTTTTTTTCTATATGTTGATGGGTTACCATCAATATTACGGCATCAGAAAGTGGTGCAAGGGAGATAGGAAACTCAAGAGTCAGCTTTTGTAATTGTGAGAGACAGAGCTTTCTTGGCAACTAGATAATTGTTCTTCTGAAGTAGATGAGATACTAGGATATTAGTTCCCACTTAATTGTGATAACACCACTGTTGATATATTGAAATAAAAATAACTTTTTTTTTTTGGTCTTGAATGAATCACTTTATAGATGAGAGCAACTGCAGTAAAAGAATGACGTAGCTCCCAGCGCTTATTCAGCACTCAGATATTACTGTAGTGATTTGGCAGGTGAGGCAGAAACTCAATATGAGTGAATTCAAATTGGGTCGAAGACATATAAACTTAGATATCATCCTAAAGAACATGTGGTCACCATGTAGACACTAATAATGTGTCCTACTACAGGTAATTCCTCCTTGCATCAAAAGATGGTTAAGGAGCAACTACAAACAGGAGTTCCTCTTTTGAGTCCTGATCTGCACTTTATCTTCCCTATAAATTTACTGAGAATTTTGAGTAAGTCATATCAATGGAATCAGGCACTTCTCAGCCAACCTTTCTTTCCTTTTATAATTATTCATGTGCGTGAGCTGGGGGTCAACCTAAGCCAAAGATAATCAGCAGTCTTGGTAGCAGAGGGCAGCATTCAGCCTGGGAGACAGAGCATCCTGTCTGTGCTGCTTCCACATCCTCTCACCTGAGCAGCTCCTACCAGCCAAGTCACTGTCATGACGAGGTGACTGTCAGCAAGCAGCCAAGCAACAGCTGGTGTTCAAGGCAGTGAGTCAGGGGTGCCTTGGTCACGGAGACAGAGCTCCAAAAAGGAGCTGGTGGAGGAACAAGGTGGGAAGTGAAAGGAGCTGGAGGGGGTGAAGGATGCAAGGCAATTAGTCAAATATGACATGAGGATGGAAGGGTGGGGGTAGGAAAGGAAAGGGTGAATTTTGTCCAGATGTATTTGAAGAGTGTTTGCAATAAAAAGGGAATCGTTTGGGATTAGTAAAACAAAACATGACTAGGAGCAGTTGGCAGAAGTTGAACAGACAGAGGAAGAAAGATAGGCTGGGTGACAGGAAGGTTTTCCTAACAACGCAGTCTCTTGGACTCATCTCAATAAAAGGATGAAAGTACTGTTGCATGGATTCCTTTAGTTTCTGATGAGCAAAGAATTAAACATAGCTCTGGGAGTAATCCTTCTATGTTGCTCTACCAGCTCAGGAGTACATGACCTATCAAATCTGCAACTTGCTGGTTCCTAGTTTAGCTCAGTTATGTTCCCAGTTGTTCCTCACCATTTGTGCTAAGTCCCTGCAGCTGAGAAGATGAGGGGCTGTGAAAACCATGGGTGAAAACTGGGATACGAGCCTCTAAGTCCCAGCTTGAAGAACTGAAGGCACATTTGCTGACCATCAGACTGAAGTGTTAGCATAACAGCATCCTCACTTTGATGTGAACTCACTCTTGTACAAGGAGATGATTTCAGGCAATAACAATTAAACAGTTTCATCTCTTGTGCTCGGTAGCCTGCTCTTGGTGCAGAGCGGTGCTGTCTATATGCTCCCGAATGAAAAGTGTGAGGGGCTTGGGATGTTTTTTTGCTTCCCCTGAGGGCTGGAATCCAGATCCAAAAGTCTGAGAGAGGTTTTTGCAAGAGAAGTCCTGGTGTGGCAAGGAGAGTGGGCAGAGAAACAAGCAAACAGCATCTGATGGCCCTGTTTGGGAAGGAGTTTGGACCAGATGACCTGTAGGGATCCATCCCAAGCTCAGCCATTCTGTGATTTACTCACACAAGAGGGAGACAGCTTGGTACACCGTAGTTACCATTATCTCAGCAGCCTCAGGCTCATTTCCTAGCTCCAAGGACAACCAGCAAGGCCTGGCCACAGCTGTGTTATGCACCTTCTTAGCCTTCAAAAGATCAGGGAAGTTGCATCAATGCTACCTGATCTCGGAGAAGATTGTTTGACACAAGCCCTAAGCATGTGCAGTTACAATGTGGTCAACTGAATGCTGGCACCCAACTGTCTATCTTTGTCCTGCTTAATTTACCAGGGTACAACAGCGTACTAGCATGATCTTTTCTCCAACATGTGTTTGGAAAAATGCTTTTTTTGTTGCTGTTGTTGTTGGAGGAAAACCCTGGGAACCCATTTTGTTGTTATAGAAAACAAGAATGTTAAGCATTTATTGACTCCCTGTCTTGAATTGCTTCATTCAACAGCTTCCAGGGCAACAGGAATCCATTTCCAAATCTGCATTGCCGTAACAATGCCTTCTCCACGAAGTCCAGTTGAAAGTTAAACTAATGTGTCACTTAAACACTCTTTAAAGAGGGTTTTTATGTCTTTTAAAAATGTAATTGAAGCTTATAAAAGTCTTTATAAATTTATATGTGGGAAAGTTATTGAGTAGTCTGAAGAACAGCGTATGCCATGGCACAGTGCAGCATGGCTGCAGGCTAGATACGGCTGCTCCAAATGCCACCGCTACCCATATTATAGAGAAAATATGAGTCTCTATTAATATTAAAACAAATTTTCATTAAAAAATTGTCATAACATGATTAAGTGACTTTAAAA
>JANHGO010000037.1:5505385-5566180 GCA_024606505.1 Aquila spilogaster
CCATGAGATGTTCTGTCTCTGGGAAAGCACTGAGCCCCAGTGTTGTTGTGCCTGTAGATAGGGCGCCAAGGGAAGGTCGCTGCCGTAAAGTGGCCGGCGGTGCGGGGGAGCCGTCTGCGGCGAGGGCTCCACGCGAGGCGGGCGTCTGCCCGTCTGTTACCGGGCCGCTATGGCGGGGGCGCTGGCCCGTAAGGCCGCGGACTACGTGCGTAGCAAGGAGTTCCGGGACTACCTGATGAGGTGAGCGGCGAGGGGGTGCCGCCTGCCCGCCACAGGGGTTTGACCTTGAGGCGGGCGGGAGCGGGGCGCCGGGAGCCAAGGGCGGTGCGGGCTGCGAGAAGAGAGCTGCGGGGCTCGGCGCGGCCCTCCTAATGAGGGGGTTAGGCAACCTCTCGCTGTGCCACCTACGGCTGTTGCGGCCACTGTTCGTTGTGTAAGGCCGTGGGAGGACACCTGCTGGTGTGAGGAACGGCTCTGGTTGGGGTGGGTCTGTGTGGGAGAGAGCTCTGCGGTGAGCAAAGCGCCTGCAGCATGGAGCTCTGGGCGAAGTAGGGGACAATCTGAAAGCAGTGATCCAAGTGCAGGAAGAGCTAGAGTACTCTTACAGAGATGGCAGCCAGAGCAGGCCTCAGCAGGCATTCCTTCTGGACGTTCTGAGGGTGTCCTGTAAACTCCTTGGACGCTTTGTGATGTTAACACTGAATTATTGTGCTGGCATTCATTTGGAGGATGTATATCATGGTAATGCATTAGTCTACTCCTTGAAGAAAAGCAGCCAGCTTCTGGAAGCAAGCAGCTTCTGCTCCCTAACACCACTGAGGTTCACTGCTGAAGTATCACTTTCCTTATCAAAGACCTAAAAGGCAGCTGGAAAAATAATCAGCTGTATTTCATCCTGGTTCTGGTCTTGAAGTAAACAAAGTATTATAAAAAAGTATTGCACAGGATTCTTGCCTTGTGGGATGGGTTCTGTCTTTTGTCCTTTTATTACTGGGCGTGCCACGAAGCCAGTTGAACCACCCAGTGCAGCATTTCAACGTTGTTCTTGCCCTGAGAGAGCAGAACAGGCTCTTGGTTGTGCTCAGAGTTTAGCTGTCAATAAAAGGATGCAGTCTTCTGCTGTAGCAGAAACACCGCGTGTTGACTTAAGAGCTATATCCCAGTATGTTCCTTCCTGAAAGCTCTTGTTTTGCCAGGCTGGAGGGCACAAAACTCCTTTTTTGCCCTGCTCCTAGAGCAAGAGTTTCCTCAAAGCTATGAGTCTATGCTGTCTGCTCTAGAAATCAGCATCTAATCACTTTGGTAATTACAGTGAGGCTTTAAAGTGTGTAATTCCTTTGTGAGAAACAATGACTGGAGATCCTGCTTACAACACGTAGGTTGTACATCTTCATGCTTGACCTTTGATAGAGTAACCACAATTGCCCAAAGCAGTGGGATTGATTGTATGGTGAGTTGTGGGCTCCTATGGCTTGGTGCAGTCAGTCCTTGCAGAGGTCCATCGGGATAAGTAGCTTCAGTTTCAGTATTGTAACTCAAAATCATGAAAGCTGATGTAATGAGCACATACTGCTTTTCTCAGGTGGCTATGTCTAGCATTAGCATGGCATTACATCATGAGCTTGCTTCTGGATCTTGCACAAAGAAAAGATAAATTGCTTTTAAAACTGTCATAAATAATTGTTCTGCCAGCTTCACTTCTGGCTTCTCTGAAGTGGTGTTTAATAGGGATTTGAATGACTGTAAATCATGTAAATATAGATTTGCCCTAATTATGTCTTGAGGTTTTAAAGTAAATGCAGTAAGAATGTGAGCTCTATGTACAGTTCTTTTCCTCCTTGTAAAATGCAGCAGCAGTGTTAGCTTAAAACAAGCTGACTGGCATATGAAGATTTGACATTTTAATACAAAATGCTCCCTTTGTCACAGGATTGAATTTATTTCTTGGAAACTACAGATTTGGAGTGGCATCTCTTCAGGAGGTGTATGCAGTTGCACTGTATCTGAAATAAGGATACTACAGCATTTGTTGCAGCTGTGTTGGCTGCAGAGCTGTAGGGCTGGGTACCTGCTTCAGAGGAGCTACATGACCTTGCTCTGCCCTCTTCTGGGAGCATAATAGCTGTTCCAGTCTCACGTGAGTGTGGGGATGGCTGCAAGGCCTTGGCCAGAGCTGTTAGCAGCAGGCAGTATGGTTCTATTTTAGGCTTTTGCTTGCATGCAAACAACTTGCACCTTAAAAAAGAAGGTTGGATTCTGTTGGCACAAAAACACTGTGCTAAGAGACTTATTTGAATTTGTTTTTTTTTAAGGTTTTATTTAAAAAAAAAAAAAAAAAAGGTGGAGTGTGCACTTAGCCAGTGAATGCCAGTGATTATTGCTACAGTTAATAGAAAACAGTAGAACAAGCGGTTAGGCTAGTCAAGGATGTACTAACAATGCATCTTGACTTGGACTGCTGCTTGCAACAAAGACCCAGCTTGACCTCTGAAGTAGACCTGCCTGTCTACTTACCATAGCCATTTGGTAAGTTATCATAGAAACCATTATGATGGGAGTGACTAATAGTAGTAGTAGATCAATAGTAATAGTTCAGGTGCTACATGATGGCTTAAATGAAGCCCATATGTTCCTGGTGTGTACATGGCATGTTAGATCACTGAATATATGTTATAGTGCATATTTGATACAGTCACAGTTAGCCTGAGCTTAGTGACAGCAAGATCCCTGGCAATGTTTGGTTTGATCTATTTAAATATAGGTGTGTGGAGAATTCATTGACTTCAGAGCTTCTACAGAGAAGCTGTAGCAGTTTAGCTTTGTTCTAGACAAACCTTGAAGGCTTTTAACGTCTGTTTTAAACTAGCTTAGGGTGGAATTTTGGATGCTTTGAAGTCTGCAGGGCAGGAATGACTTCCCCTGGTCCATAATGAGGTTTTTGTCTTGCAAGGTAAATGACACTTCAGCAGCAAACACTTCTCATAGTAACAGCTATTGAAGGAAATAGACAGTTCAATTAACCAAGGTTGTTGCCAAGATAAGTTACTGACTTCTACTTGTCTTTTAGTTCTTGTGCAAGAACACTGTATATGAATTACAAAAGAAACTAATATTTTTTGTCTTCCATGTGCTTTTTTTGAATGGTGAACAATGATGGCCTACTTCAACAGCACGGTAAGGAGTGGGGAAGGGACTTTGTTTCACTTTTTTTTTTTTGCATTAGTTCAGTAACTTGTGTTCTTTTTCTGCCTCAGCCCTGCTAATGAAGTTGCCTGTGTATGAAAAGCATACTGCTGATTTCCAGGAGTGGTGCACTCATAATACTTATTTGCAAATCTGGGCTTTATGTGACTGGACATCAGCTCCTTCAGATTGTCTCACAGTAATCACTAGAAAATCAAAGGGGCTTCACCTTTTCCCATATTCTTTGCTAAGGACATCTAATCTATTTAGAGCCACTCTTCTATGTAGCAACAACACTGGTAATATTGTAGTAACTGAATTACCTTGCTTTTTAACTAGTGTTACTTGAGACAGTAAATGGTACCATATAACTCTAGCTGCAGAGTTTTCTTTAACCTTTCAGGTTGCTCCTGAAACTGGAAGTTGATATTTAAGACCTGCTACAGCCTGAATTGTATAGTTGAGATGGCTCTTAATGGTAATAATCATAATGTTATGGAAAACTTGCTCATCTCTGTAGACCAAAGATAAACAGCATAGGTGTAATTTAATTATTGTTTGTGGAAACTTCAAAGAGTTGCTTGCCTCCAGGCTCTTAAGACTGGATAACCATCTCAAGTGAAAAGGCTTCCCACGTACCTCCCTGGTCAGTAGAGGAAAGTAATTGCTATGGCACTGCAGGTTGATGATGGTTCTTCAGTCCGTGTAACTGGGCCTTGAGGTGGTCTGCAGTATATGTTGTGCTACCCATCTGTGTTATAATGGCAGTTAAGTAAAAACATGAAGTTGACCTGAGCTGCCTTTTGAAACGGAAATCACCAGTAATACTGTCAAAGTTATAATTGCTTTATAGGTTACAAAAATGACAGGGTTAGAGCCTTAAAGACCTGTTTTCTGAAACTGAAATTTCCATTCAGGAATCTTATTTAAACAGCAGAGGTCACAAATGTGTACTGCCTCACCAGTTACCTTTTGTGCTCTGAGTTAGTGTGATAATGTGGTCGCATTTGTCTTAGGCTATCTTACTGTGCAAATCCTGGCTGTGTGATTAGGTACCTATTGTTGGCTCACTTGCTGTCCTTTAAATAGTTTCATTAAAACATTGAAAAAAAAGTATCCTACATACTGCTGACATTTTTTACTGTAAATGCTCCTGTTCTGTTGCAACAGATATTTTGTGCATAAGTTACAGATACATTTCTTTACACTATCTGAACATACCAGTGAAGTGTAAATACCATGTAACCATGCAAGTGTTCTGTTATTCCATTTTCTTTCTAGAGAGACTTTGACTGTTAAAGGTGTTGATTTTTCTATCAGCAGAAATACAGTAAAAATAAATGTATTCAAGATGCAACAAAAGCTCCTTTAAATCTGAATTTGAGCCAATGCATGGTCTGTAGGCACAGAAATGTCTATAGACGCTGTTTTGCATATTGCACTAAGGTCAAATTATGAAAAGTATGTAATATAACATTCCATTTTTCTATGTAGTTTTAATTAAGTTACTAACATTGCAACCTGAATTTGCAGGAAACAAATATGGCTTTTAATCAAAGTCTAATTATAATGTTACAGGCTGATACTCAGGCTGGCAAAACGTTGATCTTGAAATTTAAGTTGCAAGAAACTTGAATGTCCCCTGATGATTCCTAAGTATTAGAATATCTCCAGTATCCCCATTAAGGGAAGAGACAAAAGAATGAGTTTAATTGGTATCTGCAGAGCTTTTTTCTTTCCTTCCTTTACAGCACTTTTGGGGGCCAGTAGCTAACTGGGGACTTCCTGTTGCTGCTATTAATGATATGAAGAAATCTCCAGAAATCATTAGTGGTCGAATGACATTTGGTAAGTACTGAGTCAGGCATCTTCCCAGTAAACTAACTGTAGAACACAGATTCCACACTTAAAGCAGTGTAGTATTAGTAATTTCTTGTTAACTGATGATCAGAACAGATATTAAAAATCTTGCAGTATTACCTTGGAGGCCACTCCTACTGAGTTACCAAAGAGTTGCGAAAATCTTTCACAGAGCTTTTCAGTAACTTTTTTTTTGTGTGCAGAGTCCTGGTGGATGGTAGTTTTGATCACCAGACTGGGGTATTAATTGTTTTGGTATCCTCTACTACTGCCTACAGTAGCTAAGAATGTGTCTTTCCCAGTGCTGTTCTTTGCATCAAGGATACCAATACAGCGTGATTGGTGTGAATCTTAAACATAAACACTGACAGTGAAGAAACAGTAGTGCTTGGTCTGTGGGGTGCTGAAAACACCAGAGGTAGACTGACTTCTTCCAAGCAGTTGCCTGAGTGCCAGGATGCTATTATGGCTCTTTATGTGATGTAAGAATTTTGTTTTTAAATACATTTAAAAAATGTTGCTTTTTGCATGTATATAGCCTTTGCTTAAGTACCTGTGTATTTTAAGTTCTTCTGTATTATTGTAAAACAGGTAATTTACTTTACTAAACAGGTACTTTAATACTGGTGTAATTGCAGTTAGACTGATTTAAGAATTAACAAGTTAATTCTAAGTAATTCTTCTCCCCCAAGCAAAATACCATTGGGTTAAGGAAATCTATAGCCTCATTCTACACTAGATTCTTCTTAGAGTAATTCAATCTATTAATCTACTACCTAGAGATGAAAGACCAGTTTAAATATTGTCTCTAGTATAGAGATACTGTGTTTTGCAAATATTTTTTTGGTGGCAGATACCTGGCTCAGTGAAGTTCAGACATTTAAGACAGGAACAGAGCATGTAGTAGTTCTGCCTTAGCTGCTTTAGCTCCTGCCACAAAAAAAAACTAATTCTTACTTTAATTGATGTAGAACTTGAAGCTCATTAGCGAACCTAGTATTTTAAAAATACAATCATCTTCTTGATATTTGTTATTTTTGTCAAACTCCAAATAAGTATTTGCTGATTTTGCTTTTTTATTACCAGAGTTGCTTAAAAAAAAGTTGAACGTAGGCATTCAGATACAAAATAATGCAGGATAAAGTAGAGTCAGACATGAACTTACTGGACTCAGAAAAGCTTGAAGTAATTCCACATGCTAAGTGCAGATAACTCAGTGTGGTCTAGTAATGAGCTAGACTTGGATGAGTCTAATTCAGTTTCTTTATTAAAAGATGTTGCTTATGGTTCTTTGAGCCATTAACAGATCTCTAAGTTCTTCCCTAAAATAGAAAGTATTGGGTAGCAAATTCCATTTTTCAACTTTGTTCTTGTATTCTACTATTGATAACTCGAGTAACTGAACTGCCATTTTATAATCAGAACTCATTAGTAGTTCTCCAATTAAAAGGTCACAGGACTATTAATACTTCAGTGTGTGCTACTTGCTGCATTGAAACTTGTGTTGGTGTTAGCAGCTGCTCTTTTTAGGGTAGTTTTTACAAGTATGTCTAGAGTGGTATGTTTATAAATATGTCTTCCATCTTCTAGATTCTGTACCTGGGGGAAAAAAAGCTAAAGTTTTCAAAACTAAAGTTTTGAAAAATAGTTTCCTGTTTTTTTTTTTTAGTTCTCTCTAAGCATATTGGAAAGCTAAAGCTTGAACTCTTCAAAACTGATGAATTAATGGGTTGTAATTTCCTGTATTTAAACACACTTATAGCAGGAGGGTAGATTGAAACTGTTTCTTGCCTTCTTGGAAAGCAAATAAGAAAGCTTTATGCTTCTGAATGCTCATAATTTCTTGTGGCTGGGAGCATCCTTCTCTTAAAAAAACCTTAAGAGCTTTTCCAGTAACAACTATATGCAAAGTAAGTAGTTCTTTAAGATACTGTCCTAGAAAATTGTCAGGTCAGTTGTTGCCATGTCTCATTGGTATTAACAGAACTCCTTTTAATCTCTAGCTGAGATGGTTTAGGTCATAATCTAAAAATGGTTCAATTGTACCACAGTAATATGAAGGGTTTTTTGTGGATGGCTTCAGCCCCACAATTTCTTATATAGTAAAACTAGCACTTGTCCACTTTAAGGATCCAATGCAGAAAAATGCATAAGTTTGTAGCACAATTGGAAAAACTCAAATGCCAGTGAGAAGCATTCTGCGTATTGTTACATTTAGCTGGTGTGAAAAAATTTTTCAACAAAATGCAAGTATTTAAAATAATCCACTGGTATCTATTATGTTTTGCAGCACTGTGTTGTTACTCCTTGACTTTCATGAGATTTGCCTACAAAGTGCAGCCACGGAACTGGCTTCTCTTTGCATGCCACTTGACAAATGAAGTTGCACAACTTATTCAAGGAGGGCGACTGATCAAATACAGGCAAGTTCTACTTTAACAGGTGGAAAGCCATAAACTGATGGCACTCAGGATGCTCTTTCAGTGGCTTTTACTTGTGGTGCAAGCCCCTGCATGGCTTCTGGGCTTGTTAATAGGCTTGCAAAAAGTAATGGAGAAAAGCAAGCTTGTTGTCACAGGCTGAAATGTGACTTGTCTTGCATGTCCTGTGAGCTTTGGAGGGGATCCACACAGAAAAGGCTGGAAGGATCATGGATGCAGACAAGGCTTTCAGCAGCTACTGGCATCTTTGATTTTTGCTTAATGTATTATGTTGGTTAGTCCGTGTGTGCCTATTTCAGTAAATCCCAAGACTGAAAGATTCATAAAATGGTGAAGGGGTTGCATGTCTGAAAGATTAAAAGAAACTAAGCTGACCATTCTTGTACATATGGAGTAGATCAGAGATCTAATATCATGCATCTGTGGAGCAGACTGCAAGTCTCACACCCTCATTGTATAGCTAGTAATACAGACACAACCCCAAACAATTCTGGTGAATCAGAGCTATGGTTTTTCTCTCTTTTAAGAAATGCATCCAATGAGACAAAGCCTCCTGATCTATAAATTAAAGAAGACTTAGGAAAGTTGCTACTGGATCTGCCTTTATGTAAATAACCAGCTAGGCGTCTGACATTCCTGAAGTTCTACTGTGCATCCAGGTTTTTGCTAACTATTGGAGTTCAGTATTCACTCTTTAAAAAAAAACAAACAAACTGTTTTTCTCCTGGCAGGTTGGAGAAAAAGAACTAAATATTTAACTTGAACTAAGCCAAGGAATATGTTCATCCTGAATTACAACCAAGGAAGATCTGCCATCTACAGTTGCTGTGACAAAGACAATGGGGATAAAATGAAAACACCTGTTGTGAATGACCCCATCAATAATACTTCTAATTTTTATTTTGCCTTTTTAAAAAGTACTATACAGCAATGGGAACCACTGCTTCTAATGTTTTGTTGCCTTATTTGTCCTTAGTAACTACCCTTCTAACAGTTAGTCCTTCAAACAACCAGCACTATGTGAAAACCAATTTCTTACTATGAAAGTAAAATAGTTTGTGATGGCTTCACAAACTTGTTTTCAAATTAACCTGAATAGAGGTCAGTAAAACAGAACTGTAGGTGGTATTGTTCTATACATTAACATATTCTTAAAAGCCATTTAACTTGGGTGCATTCATTCCTAGACTTTTTTAACTTAAGCAGTGGCTTGCTAATCTACAAGAACAAATGTGTAGACAAGCAGCCTGGAAGCAGCCAACTTTCTCTCTTCTCTTACTGCATGCCTTGTCTCAGTAAAGGGACATAACAGTAACATAATTTTTAAGTCGCACATTAATGAAGATGGTGAAAAGCAAAAGCATAGCACTGAATGAAGGAAGGCAACAAAGTCTGATACTATTCTTCAGGAAATTCTATTTTTTTTCCTACTGTTTGAGTTGTTCTAGATGTATGTAACCTTTATTCAGGCAAAAACCTAGTTTGTTTGGAGTTTGGGATGTGAAGGACACAAGGTGCCTTTCATTAGTTTTTTGATGTCACTGGAAGAGTGATTTTCATGCATGACCTGCCTGAAAGTTACATTGTTGTTAAAAATGTAGATGACAAAGAATGTATGTGATGGATTTTATTTAGGTGCAGTGTTTTGAACAATAAAACATATTCCAAATGGCAATAAACCATCTCAAAAAATTGTGAAAAGTTCTGTTCATAATACTGTGATACCAAATCCTAAAGTGAAATTTTAGGAGGGAGAGTCAGTGTTACTATAATGGCATGGAGCAAAAACAGGCTAGAAAAATAAATGGCGTTATCTTTTGCATGTAGTGAGTCAAGGCAAATATCCTCTGGATCCTATTACCTAAAACTTTCCTTAGGAGAAAGGAGGTGAGGATTTGACTGAGTATTTCAGCTACAGTAGACAGTGTTGAATTTGTACTACTTAGCTATGTAACAAGCAACATGTTGTCTTCTGGTTACCTATACTGTAATAATGGGAGCTAGTACTAAGGGATGTGCCAGCTATAGTAGGTTAAAAGACTTTTAATTCTAGGCTAATATTGTGTTGTTCCTAATAGCATAATAGCTGAACAATGTAGCAGGTATACAATAAAGAGTCCAATAGGGGCATGCCCTGTTCGATGAGTAAAGCAAATACTGACAACTTGCTAAAGCTACTTGCGGCTTTGAGAAGTTAGTGCATAAAGCTGCCCCTCCAGTACTGTTGCATGGTCACAGAAGGTATCTATCTCCTATCCCTCATTTCTTCATCGTAGAGGAGAAATGTTAAATTAAATCAGAGCAGCGAGATAAATGCAGGCAAGGATAACTGGTTGTCTTAACACTTAATAGTTTGTATAAACTTGTTTCTGGAGAGGGAAATTACTTACAGGTACAACTGAAGTTCATAGGTGAGATACAGCGGTTTTGGCTCTTGGGTGAAGTTTGCAATAAATTAAAAAAATGGAATTCCTACCAATCATCTAGTTCTTTGATTGCTGTTCATTAGCTTCAAATCACTGCAACTTCATTAAATACGGGATAACATTTACAAGAGTATCTCCTTCCATTTTCCTAGTGTGTAGCAGCCTGCATTTTGTCTTTTCACGTGTTACCTTCTGCCTTTTTCCTTTCGTCTCTATATCCATTCACTAGGGCAAGGCTTAAGTTCTTTCATACTGGAGTTGTACAAGGGTGAATAGCAGGTGCCCAGTTCCTCTAGTGCAGAATACTGAGACATTGGTATTTGAGCATTTTGAGGATGGTGTTTAGCAGTACCAAAATAAGCACAACGTTTTAGAGAGACTGGAGGTTTTTTCAGTATGAAACCTGAATATTTTAATGGAGATAATAGCTTTCCTTTTTTCACTCAGGTACTGTTGAATAAAAGCATGGGAATACTCCAGTTTAGCTGATTTAACAGTAATCCAAAGCTTGTGCTCAGTACTTGCATTTGATTTATATGATTACAGGGCTTGTCTCTACATGCTGTTATTTTGGAACAGCTACTTGGTTTTAATTTCACAGCTTACTTTAATCGCAGTAACTTTTCAGCAGCGGAGTACTTCCTCTGCTAGGAGCCTGTTTCACAATGATTCCAAGCCCTTCCCTGAGTCTACCACTCCTACTTCATGGTAGCGTTATCAGAACTGCACAGCCTTTCCTCTCTTGCTGCAGCGTCGGTTGCTGCCTCATTTCATGTGATCAGACAGGAAGGAATTTATCACCTTTCTGAGTTAAGTTCCGCTGGACTGCTGCTAAGGAATGTGGTATCTTTGGGAAACTGGGTGGGTGGCAGCACCAGTGAGGCTCTTGGTCTCTGTCATGCCCTTCTACCCCCCAGGTTGAAGTTGAGATCTCTTGACTCTCTTCTTCCAAAGGAGACCAATTGTTTGCCATAGGATTAAAATAGCATGCGATTCCTTCTGCTGTTGTGATACTAGGTCTCCTTGCTCTGGAAGCTTGCTGATTTATAATTCAAATCTGGAGGTCATTTGGTAGCACAGTAATAAATTACAAAAAAAAGCAATAACCATAATTGTGGGGCCAGAAGAGAAGAAATTACCTGCAAGACTTCTTTTATTAGGGAAGTGACAGCTACCTGCAGTGAATTTGGTTCAATTTCCCACAAATGCCACGTGCTATATATTCATTTCTTTTTTTTCATTTTGCTCCTCTGGCTTCTATATGAGTGAGTTTTCCCTATCGTGAAACCAGTAGAAAACTGTATTTAGCGAAACTACTGCCAATATAGTTCTCCAAGGATTCTCCTAATATAATGTAGTTCCTCATAGCATTGTGGGTTATCTTTTGTTCTCTGTACAAAGCACAATAGCGACATCTGAGCAAGGACAGCAGCATAGAGAACTGGGGGGAAAGAGATGAAAAGTCTCAGTTGGCTTAGACTGAGGGAAGGCAACAAGGAAGGGCGAGTTAACTCCTTGGGGGTGAGAGAGGCTTTGGAGTAGAAGTGTTTAGAAAATGCAGAGCTGGATTAGGACAGAGAAGCTTTCCAACTACTCCAGTGCTTTCCCTGAGCTTTCTCCTTGAATGCCAGTATAAACTGTAGTGTGGTCTAATACATAAGGCATCAAATGTATTTAACTCAATTATGCATGTTTCTAGTGTAGACAAGCCCATTTTACAGTGGCACAGCTGCAGACACATGTTACTGCTTTACATGCCAGTTATAAGAAAGTGAAGGGAGTGAAGAACAGCAGGAATAAAAAGATGACATAGTGAATAATGACAGTGGTAGGTTCACAGGCTGGCTTAGCACAAAGCTATTACGAGTACAACTGTTTCTTTATGGTAAGAGGACAGGCTACTAACAATATAAAGTGGTGATAATGAAAGATTCACACACACAGTTACTCTTTTATGTCTTCAGCCCATATCTCACAAGACACTTCGGTCCCACGTGCTTTTGGGGAAGAAAAATGCTAACTAGCTAACAATGCATCTGCAATTCTGCTTCTATAGAACTTGAGTATTTCTACTTTCATCTTACACAGAGGCTAAAAAATTTCTTCTGATTGAATAAGACATTGCTGCAAATTTTCCTATCTTTGTTTAGTGAAATGAAAGTTGACATGATTTCTTTAGTAAATAAACTGTGACAGAATGCTTCTCTCCACCCAATCTTTCTCTCCGTTTGCCAATCCAGTAGCAGCCAGTGCATGCATTTTGCCCCTATGCTAACCACTTATAAATAACCAATGTCCATAGGATGAACCCAACAGCACAGTGCGGAAAGACTGGCTGCCTGGATAGCTCACTCTAAGTGTCATCATCAAGACTCTGTTCCTTCAAGATCATCGCCTGACCCCTTGTCATATGACCTAGCCCTGGCCATGATATTGCTCTTTCCCTATTTTTTCTCCTTGTCTGTCTTTGTTCCTTTCCTTTTTAACAGCAGATTTCAAGTAACTATGGCAACAAGCCTAAGAACTTTCAGCTTATTCATTAGTATGAAATCTGGGTTATGTCATTTGCATAACTGAAACAGTTTCATGGGGATAACTGGCCCAAACTCAGCCTCAGTGCAGGTGAAAGCAATGCCAATTATAGCAGTACTTGCAAGCTCTTATGTGATGGCTCTACTTGGCCTGCTGTGAAGAAATATATAATGGCACAAAGCAAACCACTTAGAATTTTGAAAGAACTTAATACATTTGAAAAAATTTAACTCCTAAGTTATCTGAGGCAGAATCATGCTGTAACTTCTTTTAGTTGGTTGATATATAGGGTTGTTGAAATAGACTCATGTTATGTTTGTTGTCCTGGGAGTTGCAGTAACTGAAGAGATGGCTTCTCAGAGTGGTACTGAGGTAAACAAAACTAGTATCCTTGCTCATCCTTTGTAGAAAACAAGTGGTAGTGTGAAATCTTAAAGCTGTTTCTTGGAAGGACAAGATATTAATCTCCTCTAACCTGTACCTCTGCAGTCTGCCTGGATCCAAGATCATGGCTTAAGCACAGAAAGATCTTTAGATTTTAATGTGCAGTAATGCTAAGGGAAAAGATTGTCTCAGACATTCCTCTCTTGCACATTCAGGAAGAACAAGTTTCCTTGTCCCTGAGATCCCAAGGCAATTATTCCGTTTGTTCATGGAGAAGTCATATGAGGCAGGAATTAACAAATATTTCTATATGCACTTCATGTTATGGGTCACCTGAGAGCACAGTACAAAACCAACAATGATGTGATCAGTAACATAATACTTTGTGGTTTTTGTACTGTAACTTGGTAAACATTAGCATCACCTCTCAGCCAAGTTATTGTTAGGAAGAGGAATGGGTTCAAAGGCTCAAAGATCTGGCAAGGTACCCACTATTGTATCAGTTAACCAAACCTCTATGATACCTGACCCAAGTGTATGATGCCACAGAGAAAGATGAACTCACAAGGCTAAGGCTGTTCATTATGTCCTTGCATTGGTTGCATTAGCCATAATGAGCCAATGAAGTCTATTACCTTTCCCTGCAAAGCTTTCCAGTAGTTCACAAGAACCACAAACACACCTGGCTACTGTGCCAAGCACTTTGGGAAACAGCTGTTATTTCTGCAGTTGCTTTTCTAGACCTCAGCTCCCCACATCAGAGGGCTGTGAATGAGCTCAGTGTTTGACACCAGCGAAGTGATGACTGGATCTGGAAAGGTTTGAGTCAGAGCACAGGCAATTACCATGAAACTGTACAGAGCCACTGAGTGCATGCTCTGCAAGACAGGTCTGTGACTCGGAGAAGTGCAGGAAGCAACAGACAGAAGCAGTGAGATTCCTGAACTGAAGCACAAAAACGTAGAAGCATTTTCTAGCTTTTGCTTTGTTGCTTCTTGTTTTTGGATCACCATTACCTGTCCCTGTTAAAATAGCTGCCTTCCGTTAGAAGAATTGCCCCTGAAATGTCCAGTCTCTATGGATTGTTGTAATCCAGAAGACTGCTCTAAATTTTAGGCTTTTTTTTTTTTTTCCTTTGGCTATATCTATTTAAATCTAATAGGTAAAATGAAAATTAAAGCCTTGAAGGTAAAAGCTGTTATTTCGAAAACCCATGACAACAACTATACTTTGGAGGCAGCACAGGCAACATGCCTCGAATATGAAGGTCTTGACCAGGTCATCGGTTGAGATCTAATGCTTGTTTGAACACCTTTGAGCCCTGGATTGCTATAAAGCAGAGTTCAGAGGAGATCATGTTCTTTGGCATCACGTCATATCCCCGTACCCAGACTGCCCAGAGGACTTTTGGGAAGACACCACTGGAGACATCTCTCTGGCCTTCTCCCCACCAGAGCCTACATCAGGAGCTCCTGGTATTAGCTTTTCAATGTCCACCTTGAGTTAAAGCACTCAGCCTTTCTATGAGAAGAGAACAAGCTAGAGAAGAGGTGCGTGAGGCTTGTGGCATTAATCTCAGTTACAGAGAGGTGATGTACATCACTGGGGAACTGTGGCATGTAGCAGACCTAAGGCAGAAAACACAAACATAGAGTTGCCGCATGAGCCATGGCCTCAGCCTTGGCTAACTGCATGTATTATACCACAACAATTCAGTCTCCCACAGTTTCTGTACCCTGCTGCACAGCCCTTTCCCATCCCCAAACAGAGTGGATTAGGGGCTGATGGCATGGTGATGGTGGTGCATCTAAAAATACTCTGGAAGACATCAGCATGTCACAGGGGCACACTGGAAATTCAAAGCATGTGGCAGCCAGCATGGTTGTCGCTCAGGATAACACACATTGCTGGTTCTGGCTCCCTTCACATGCATGAAAGGCACGTGGTAGCTCTCTCCGCAGCCACATCAGTGGTACTGCTCCTGTGATTTTCCCTGACCATGCACAACTTCCTCGAAGATCACAGTTGAGCAGTCAGCTGAGCAGCCACTTGTGTTCACAGGGCTGGGGCTCTGTGGGAAGACTCTGAGGTGCACAAATACTTCCATAGTTTTGATTTCAGAGATGAGCCCAAATATTTCAGCTGTGGGGAGTGGGGAGGTGAGGAAGAGTCTGCCATGCTCTGGCATGTTTGTTGTCATGCCATAGCTTCCAGAAGAAGCACAAGCCCACAGCATTTTGATCCACTGGGGAAAAGAATAAAAAACTGGGTAATTTTTACCCAGGGCATGGGTGGTGAGGGGCTGAAGGAACAGCCGCTCCTGCCAGGAAACATTTACCTGCACAGCTGCCACGAAGCCACGCTCCCATACTGACATCACGGGGCCGGCTGCAGATGAGGAGGTCACCAAGGACCTCTGCTCACTGCCTCCTGCTCATGTGCATGGTGCTTCACCACGCCTGCCTGGCACCCAAGCACAGTCAGCATCCAAGAGCCTCACTGACAGGCCTGTAGATACAAAACACATAGGAGAACCTTCCTAAGAGAACCGTGTGCGGGATGCGGACCTGGCCAAGAACTCTAAGGAGCAAGGGAGGGGAAGAGTTGCGTCCAAAGGCCCTGTCCTTCTCTTATCGAATCTCTGTCACGCAGCAGCAGCTTGCACAGCCCTTATCGCGTCCTCCTCTCCCACCGCCGCCCCACACGCTGCCTGACGCCCCTTCTTAGGGAAGCGGAAGGCTTTATTAACCGAGAAATCGCGCTACTGAGAAGATACAAATCACTGTTAATGAACGTATCGAAATAAGCAAATTCCGAAGCAGGCGGGGAAGCCGCGGACGCACCAACAGCACCGCCGCTAAGTCGCCATGCCGCTCAGGATGTGCGCATGCGCGCAGCCGCCTCTCTGCCGGGAGGAGGAGCCCGCCACTTCCGGTAGGGCCGCCGAGCGGTCCGGGCCCCGCGATGGAGAAGCTGCGGCGGGTGCTGAGCGGGCAGGACGACGAGGAGCAGGGGCTGACGGCGCAGGTACCTCCTCGCGGAGACCTCTCCATCCCCCTCCGCCAGCACCGGCGGTGCGGGGCTCTTAGCGGCCGCCGAGCCGAGGTCCTGCCTCACCACAGCGGTGAGGGGCCCGCCGGGCCGTGCCTGCGCCAGGAGCGGGCCGAGGGGCGCTGCTCGGCCCCTACTGCGTGCGCGGCCGTGGGGCGGGGGAGTGCGGGCCGTGCGGTCGGTGGGAGAGGCGTGGTGCACCTCGGCCCTGCTCGGGGAGGGCTCTGGCGCAGTTCGACAGCGGAGTGCGCTTCGCGGCTGCGTTGGTGATCTGGGCTTCGTTGGTTTTGTTTTCGATGTCTTGCTTCGAAATTAACGAGGTCTCCCCGTCCTGCACGTACTGGCTCTCCTGCGAATTTGGGGAAGCCAAAAACGTGTTTTCTAGACAGGTAGTTCTCTGTAGTGTGCTGAAGTTCCTTTTTTGCCCCATCCTCCTGAAGTACTGCTTACTGCTTTTATTTTCTTCCTCTCCTCAATTATTTCCCTACTGGGTATAGACATCTGACACTTAACGAGATTTCACTTCAGTCTGCGTGCTGCTTGGCTCATAAAGATCCAGTTACCTGTTTATGCAGCCAGCTGCCTTTCAGCTGGTGTGACTGCAGACGCAAACACCCCACATCATGGGAGATCTTGGTTCCCTGTTCTGCAGGATGCAGGAGCATGGCGGAAGAAGCTGGAAAACAAGGCAGCCTCAGCCTGAGCTTTGGTGAACCAGAACAGCTGCAGTCTAGTTGGTATCTGTGGCACAATATTAGTTCCAGCAGCTCAGTGCTGACATGCTTCTTTGTGTGGAGTTGGTGCTGGTCTGTAAGGTGCATGAGCTTGGCCTCTTTGCCACAGAGTTGTGGCTGGACTGTGCAGACCCAGTGTGATTCTGGAAGCAGTGCAACATCTTCCACACCTGAGCTTGCTGCTCCTCTTTGGGATGTTTCACCTTCAAGTTCCGATCTCATGAAAAGTACTTATTCCTGTTAGCATTAAGTTCAGTCCCAAGAGAATTATTTAGTCTTCCATCCCTAGACACGTTTCAAATGAGACACAAATGGTAGCAGAGAGTTCTCCTTTACTTACTGCTCTGGTGTTTGTTTTAAGGCAGCAATCTGTAGATAAATGGCCGAGTATTTAATAATTTGGTATTTCAGGTGTTGTTCTCAGAAAGGGGAAACTGAGCTAGTTTCATTTGTTAAATGTTAGTAAAACCTTTCAGTGTTTTAGATGGCCTTTCTGGAGCTGAGGCATGCATTTGATTAAACACAATGACCCTCTCTTAGGTGGAGTTGATAGTTGTGTAATAGCAGTCACATGGTTTATGTTCATGGATGTCCCTGTGTTCTGCTCATTCTTGATCTTTGCAGAACCATAACCATGAGGTAGGCAGTAGTTCCTGTTAAAGGAGGTAGAAGTGAAATACATAGTGTGACAATTGTTTGGTGATTCAATGAAATCTTTGTGGACTTTCTAAACTCTTCAGATAGCCTACTGTTGTCTTGCTGCAGTTTGATCAATGATTCTTGAAAATCATTGTGGAAAAAAAAAATACCTGTAAGAAATTGTAAATATACAAGTGCATATATACAGCACAGCATTATGCCACTTAGTTTTTCAACACCAAAGTAATGTAAAAAAGGTGCTTTTGACACCCTGGCATGTTTTCTGGCTTCTTGTGATTTCCGTGTGATTTTCAGTTGACAGCTGCTTAAAGCTTTCAACGAGATTTTAGCAAGGAGGAGTAGACCGGATATTTAAATTTCTTATTTTACTCTGAGGATTTGTTTGAAATACATAGAAGGAAAGATGAAAATGTATCTCAGTACATAAAATTTTTGAAACAAGGTAAAGAATTCAGTCTTGCAAAAACATCTTTGAAACTGTGTTTTCTCCATTCCTTGCATATTTTTAGATTTCTTAGCGAGGAAAGATGGGATTTTGAACTTCTGGAATCTTTCTTAAGATCAGTAGAAGAGGGTACTATTATATTTTTCTTTATCCACATATAAGACTTATGTAAGATCAGTGATGTATGAAGGGAGCTTAAGCAGATGAGCAAAACGACAATAAATGCTTTTGATCAAAGGCAGCCTTGGAAGTTATCATTCATGTGACTTATTGAATGTCCATATTGAGTATCTGTCACCAAAGACACCGCTTTTTGTTGTTTGCAGCTTGTGTTGTGTGCTGCTGTGAGACAATTCCCTAGGGTTCAGAAAGTCTGTGTTCCAGATTCCCATTTCCACCTTGGGTTTCCTGTTGGTTGTTTCTTCGATATATATAACTTTTTTTGGAGTGACCTTTGCGTAAAAGTCTTTGCTTCTTGCTCAAGAGTTTTGCATTAAAGTTTAGCTGTGGAAAATGATGGTTTCTATTTGTTGGTTTCTGGTTACTTTTTTTTTTTTTTTTTCTTATTTAGAAATAAACTGAAGAGAAATATAGCAAACTGAGTATGTTTTACAGGAACTCCCTTACCCCCATTACTTCACAGTTCTTAGGAATTTTTCCCCAGGTATGGAATTTGCATAGAAATTTTGTCAGTCTTTTAAGTAACGGCTTCTACTAAGGCAAGTATTGTAGAGAGTAGTGCCAACTCTTTTTATCTGAAATCCAGGATTACCTCTATACTTAGGTCAGACTTCTTTCTTTCTTTTTTTTTTTTTTCTTTTCCAGAGTCCTAATCTTACATTCAGTGGTTCATTTCTGGTCAGGAATGGAAAGAACTGTTCCTGCCTGTTGTGCAGGTGTGGTTAGTTGCATAAATAGATATGACTGAAAACGCGTTGCCTGTTTTGAATGTGTATCTTCACTTGTATGCTGCCAGCTCTTCCTGCCCTTCTCACCCTTGTAAGCATTCAGGAATATGACTCTCAAAAAGGATTTCAAATACTAAACCATCTTTCAGTTACTGTTTTTGTCTTTCTTTAATGCATACATAAGGATAAAGAGGTGGACCTAACAAGGTAAGCTGCATCTTCTGACCTTTGGGAAGTTCTGTCTTAACTGCTGAACACAGAGAAGAAACATAATGGAGAGCTATATTGTGTTCCAGCAATATGTCTGTTCAATCAGTATGCATATGTAAAAGCTGTATTTTCAGTATTGTGATCTTCCTTGTAAAGAAAACATTCAAAGTATATTTAACTTGATTAAATAAGGTTATGAGTAGAAAGTAGTCTGAACTGTTCTCTGTTGACACACATTCAGGGGCTGATTCATTGCAGCGTGAGCATGTGTGTGCCTCCTTTTGATTCAGTTAAGTGTGGATTCTTTATTCATACAGACATGAAATCGTTCTAAGTAGTAACCAAATCTCATTCTGAGAAGATTCTGAAGAGTGGAAGAAACATCTCAGTCACGGTCTTAGGAAGCCCAAACTGGTGTTTCTTTTCTTAAGAATGTTTGATTGAAAATATCTGCAGAACAGATGACAAGCGAAAGAAACAAGTGGGCAAGTTTGCTTGTGTCATTTGAACAAAAAGGAAAGTTAGATTTATAGTCATGTTATGTAAGTGGAAGTAAAAATTTGCTCAACAAACCGGTTCAGAATAGAGAATATGCTTAACTTTAGTGACCTAGTGCAGTGTGGATGGACAAGTGAGATGAGTAGGCCTTAACAAGTTAGCACTGCTGAAAGGGGCTGTTCTGCCAGCTCTGTGGTCCCGCCTCTTTCCTGGTATCAGGAAGCCTCACTGTTCTCCTGTCATCATGCTGAGCTGGTTTGGCTCATTTCTCTTGCATGGGACTAAGTCAGAAAATAAAAGGAGTGCTAGTTCTCTTCCAGCTTCTCAAGTTGTGTTGTTTAGCTCAGCTCATCAGGTGCTGAAATCACTATGGAGAAGCAGGAAGCAAAATTACCCCTTTCAGCAAGTTCACTGTCTGATGAGACAAAGTGTGTTAATCTGTCTACACATTCACCCTGTAAGGAACACTAACCAAAGCTTGCAGAAAATCGTTGTGTTAATAAAGACAATGGATTCCATCTAGCAACAGAAAAGAGCAGTATCATCATAGGTGGATTCAGCACTGAACAAATAGATCTGTTCTGCTTTGGTACAGTCAGGAGAAGTTTCACTTGGAATTACGTGGGAAACAGAAGGTCTCTGAAAACGGAGAAGTGTTGCTTGCAAGGATATTCCTTCATAGGTTCTGTCTTTTTTGTGTGTGTTTCCAAATTGTAAATGTAGTTTTTAAACTGGGAAATAACGTGCAAGCATCTGCATTGAAACAAGGTAGAATAATTGGTTTGGGCTGATATATTATATTTAAGTACTTTACTAGTAATGAAAAAAGTCCCTAAGACTGTTCAAAGCTGTTTTCATAATATCCATTGTTTTCCTCTCTTCCTGTTAAGGTTCTTGATGCCACAACACTCAGCCTTGGTACACGAGTCAAGTGGTTTGCCATATGTTTTATTGCTGGTGTTGCATGTTCTATTCTTGTAAGTAAAGTTTTTTTTTTTTTCTGTGCACTTTATTAAATGTTTTATGGTAGAACATCATTAATATTCATATCTCATATGTGATTGTATTTACTTGAACCTGAATCCTAAATTTTGTATCCATAAATTTAGTGGACTGTAAAATGTATAACTAGCATGTAGGGGCTGCTGATCTGTAAGTTGTGTTTCTGGCCATCTTTTTTACAGCCACAGCAAAGAGTGTTTTTATTGTAGGGTAATAAAATTTCTTAGTAAGAGGCATGAACACAGACAAAATACACATCTAAGTAAGAAATACAGTGTATGGTGTGCTAAAAAGAAGCTTTTGCTGTTTAATTTATACCCATTTTATTTTTATATATGTACTCTTTCATGGAAGGGAAAAAGGAGGGGGAAGCTTGAGAGGTTTTTAAAGGCTGAAGAAACCACAGGCATGGCTTGTGAGACCTACCGATTGGTAGGTGATGACTGTGTAATATGCTTGAAGTTTTGGTTAACCCCAGAGTGGTTAGGCACTTAGATCCTTGTAGGTCCCTTCCAGCTGAACTATTCTATTCTTTCATTTACTGTTAAAAAGAAATTAAGAACTGAGGAGACTTGGTAATTGCAGGAAAAAACAGGTGTGAAGGAGCAGCATGTTGTGGCACTTAGAGATAGTGACTTGCTGGATTCTCCTGCAGGTTCAAAATCTGCCAGCTGTGTGTTGGGGCTAGTCCTAGGAGCTCAAAATCAGGTTGGAAACCCTCTCTTTAGGGTTGTTTAACAACTGTTTGGTTGACTGCTCCCTGCCATTTTCCTCACGAGAAATATTTAACTAACGTGCTCACATGCGCCAGGTTTGTACCTTAGTTTCTATTTTTGCACAGGTTAACATTCTTTTTGCTGCTGTTTTTTTTTTTTTTTTAGTGTTTAATCTTTGTGCCTATTCTGTATCACATAGTGTGAAACTGTGAAACCACAGATTGAAGGCCTTAAGACTTTGCTAAAGTTTCTTTTCTGGATATCTTGCTAAATAAGAAAGAGTCAAGAGTTTGGTAGTGTGTTTATGGACCTCGTGTATCTTGATTAGTTTGGAGGCAGGTCCGCAGCTGAGCTTTGCCACCTGGAGCTGAGTGCTGGTAGCTACCCCTTCTCTCAGTTCACAGACCTTTGCTGAAATGCTAAGGAGGCCCTCAAAGAAACACTGAAGCCATCCCATATAGGCATGTATCTGACCTTCTAGATTTTGTGTATATGCAGCCTGGTAGATGCATTATGTCCTGTGTATGTGTAATGGGCTTCCTGACAAAGCCAGAAGTGTCATAAAGAGAATGTAAAAGGTATAAATGAATGTTACAAACAACGTAAATAAACATAGCCTAATCATAAAATTGTTGCAAAAGGTATTAAATCAATACATTATTTTGCCAGTAGGTGGCAGTGGAAGCATGCTGAGTATTGTTTAAAGACTGACAAGTGTGTTGTGTCAGTGTATGTTAAATGGAACTCTCATAATCTCTGAAAATCTGAGATTTTATAGTTCATAATTAACAAATTGAAGTAACTAATTACAAACATATAGTGTGTTTGGTGGTTTTTTTTGTTTGTTTAGGGAACAGCATTGTTATGGCTCCCGAAGGGGATCAAACTTTTTGCAGTGTTCTATACCCTGGGAAATATTGCTGCATTGGCCAGGTAGGATTTCTTAATTATTAGTATTAGGAAATTACTCTAAAATGATGTGTATTTAATGTGTATAAACAACATTGTTTTCATACTATAATATTAATATAAATGTTAGTTTTGAAATTATTATAAGCAGAGAGTGTCAGTTACCCATTTTATTCTTCTTCCAGTGAAATGTCTTATGTGATTGTTTTGTGGATGCATCACAATTGCTGTGTGAAGGGTGAATAACAAATTGCTGACTGAGTGTTTTAGGATATTTACAACTTCAGTCATTCTGAGGTACCTCAGTTTCAGGGACAGCTGGTAGCCGTTTATGATTCTAGGAAAGGTCTTTAAAAAAGAAAAAAACAAGAGACTTAAAGTCCTCCTTTTGACTATATAGTCAAGCAGAATCTAAAAATCTTTCACTTTATGTTTTTTGCAGTTTGTACTGTGTTCTTCGCAGTAATTTCCTGTAGCAGTTAGTCTTAAGAAATTTGCAGGGGGACGTCACAGGATTTAAGACAACTGTCCATTTTTTTCATTGTTTGAAAGACATGTAAGAAGCAATTCAGTTAGTGTCAGTAATGAGTCAGTTTAAGGATTCTCCGTTTGTTGGATGTCCTCCTCCTCCTGTCTTGGCATAGTTAAAGCACAGTCATAGGACTTAAAAACTGAATGCTGGTCTTACTTTCATGGGCTCTGTTGCTGTCATATAACTCCTGAGTCAAAGCACTGTTAATCTGCTAAACTTGGACAACGTGACATTAATATTTGAGAAATGTGGTGGCGTACTGCTTCTCAAATAACTTGCTGGAGGGTGAAGATATTTGTACTGGAATTTTTTCTATGTAATTACCCCATCTTATATTAAAACAAGACAAAATTACTACTGATAGGGTAGGCAAAATTGAGTCTTTCCATTTTTCTCCCTTATTTTTGTTGTTTGCTATCTTTTCTTTTTAACTGGTATCTTGGGTGTGTTTTCACTGCTTCAGATAAAATTAGCATTTTAGAAATTCTGTATTAATCAAGTTTTAATCCTGTCTGATTTAAGAGGAAAGCTTCTATGGGCTGGTATTTGTTTTAGGGAAATGCTGAAAATAGCCTGAACTGCAACCAATATAAGAAGTAAAAAGAAGCCCTCTACCCTTTCAGTAACTCTATTTGAAGTAAACAGCAGGCAGCTGTGCTCTAAGTGCAATAGGAAATGAAAGTGAAACCCTAGCTTGACAAGATTTAAACTTTTTCAGGTTGATTTGCATCTCTGGTTCAAAAAAAAAACACCTACCACCCAAAGTAAATAGTCCTTTCTGACCTGCTTTTACTGTATTATCTATCAATAGATATGGAAGTAATAATACTTACTTGATTTTTCCCTGGGCTGATGAGTAGATCTCCTATAGAATGTGTTGTGTGTAAGAAATAACATATGTAAGTGGAAGACCTTGGGATTTTTTTTATTTTTTTTTTTAGCCTTCCTGCACCCTGTGGATTCTCTTACCTTTCTGGAGACATTCTTGTTGTGATATCTGTCCTTCAGTGCTTAAATCTTAATTTTAGGTCCAAGATAAAAAATACTGAGAAGTTAATTTGGAATGAAGAGAAATTGAAATATGTATTCCTTATGAATTGAGAATTATTACTTGTTTTTGTTTTTTTTTTTTCATTTAACATGGGCTTTTGGGAAGGAGCTCACCAATTGTTCCACATTGTGTAAATAAGTATTACCTAGAAGGAGAGTTAAACGCAGGTGTCTTTTTCTCTAGTAAAACATTCAGGCCACCACCTAACTACAGGGATCCTCTTTCCAGTTAAATATTTTCTTCAAAACAGAATGGCTTCAGTAAGAGAGAAGGAAGAGACTCGTCTCAGAATATATGTAGCCAAATAATTATTCCAATAATTGTGAATTCTTGGTTCGCATCACATTTCTTAGGATGAAAAAAAAGCTGAGAACTGATGATAGATTTCGTAGAATCATGGAATTTTTTGGGTTGGAAGGGACCTTTAAGATTATGTAGTTCCACACCCCTGCTATAGGCAGGGACACCTCCCTCTGGACCAGGTTACTTAAAGCCCCATCCAGCCTGGCCTTGAATCCTTCCAGGGAGGGGGCATCCGCAGCCACTCTGGGCACCCTGTTCCAGTGTCTCACCATTCTCACAGTAAAGAATTTATTCATAATATTTAGTCTAAATCTACCCTTTTCCAGTTTAAAGCCATTTCTCCTTGTCCTGTTGCTATATACCCTTATAAAAAGGCCCTCCCCAGCTTTCCTGTAGGTGCCGTTTGGGTATTGGAAGGCTGCTGTAAGGCCCCTTTGAAGCCTTCTCTTCTCCAGGCTGAAGAGCCCCAGTTCTCTCAGCCTGTCTTTGTAGTGGAGGTGCCCCAGCCCTCTGGTCATCTTTGTGGCCCTCCTGTGGACCTATTCCAACAGTTCAGTGTCCTTCTTGTGTTGGGAGCCCCAGAACTGGATGCATTTCATTCTCACTTCAAGTTAACTTCAGAAAAAGAAAGCTGGAGATTCAATGCAAACTATTGAATTTTTCTTCTTTTTTTTTTTTTTTTTGTTTGCTGAGTTTAAGCAAGAAGTTTAAGAGCTTTTCTGTAATCTTGAATGTAGCTGCTTGCGTGCTGCCTGGGTGATAAGCTTGGATTTTAAAACAAGAGTTTTCTTATAGAAGTTTGGTCTTTGAATTCTGTGCGTTCTTTTGGCAAATCTGTTCTTAAAACAGCCTCAAAATCAGCTTCAAATTGACAGCCCTCTGCTAGGTGTGGTAATGAGCGTGAAAAGAATTTCGTAGCCAACGGTGATTCAGTATGTGAGCTTTTTCCAAGACTACTGAGTTCATGGACTGCTTCACCTTTCATCCTAGCAGGTGTCTGTTGATAAATGCTGAAATGCCTTTCATAGCTTTGTAGTCATCTGACTGTTGGAAAACTAGTTAATTACCCGTTGTCTTCTGCAAAGGTTTATTTGAATGTGTCTTACCATTTGTTTTTGTTTCTTTCTTTTCCCCTCCCATTAGTACATGTTTCCTGATGGGGCCTCTGAAGCAACTGAAGACAATGTTTGAGCCCAAAAGATTAATTGCTACCCTTGTAATGCTGGTAAATATACTTTTTTTTTTTCCTATGTTCTTTTGCTAAAAAGATTTTGAGGCTCTGTGAAAGGGAGGATATTTCTGAATACACATTTTGTTTGTACTGAGTAATTATAGTCAAACTGAGTCAGTGATCACTAAGTCTAGCTTGGAAGTTGTTTGTTGGCTGCAACTCTCTATATAGGTCAGTGGTTCAGTGCTTTCAAAGCAATGGAAAAAAATTTCTTCCCTCAAAGTCAAGAAACCCACATGTTCATCTTCACAGTTCTCCTTTGGTTCCTTTACTTCCATTGAGCATCATTTTCTCTTCCAGGAGGGTGGGGAGAAACAAGACCCAGCCCCTAGGGTAAGGGTAGGATAAATAGTATTTTTCCTTAAAACCTTGAAAGATTGTATATATAATTTTAAGCACAGATCCCCAGCTGAAAAAGAGTAAACAAAGAGCTGCAAAAGTAGCTTCAGTAAATCTTCAGCTTTCTCACTCTGTATGAGGCAGCTGCTCCCTGGTGGCCTCTTCTTCATTACTGTCACAAGGTTTTGTTTTTTTTTTTAAAAGGGCGGGGTAAAAGCGGTTTCTGCCTCACTTTCTTCTGAGACAGATCCCAGCACTTCTGGCCTTGGAGCACATCATACTATGCTTTGGAAGGCACTGATTTATATGAATCACAGGATCACAGAACTGTAGGGGTTGGAAGGGACCTCCAGAGATCATCTAGTCCAACCCCCCTGCCAAAGCAGGCTCCCTAGACCAATAAGAAGACAAGAAGACCAATATAGAGGACAAATAAGAGTTGGCTATTGAGTGTTCAGTCCACCAGCACATCAGCTAAGCTTCAGAGCTTTGTCTGTGCCAGCTCACCAAAGAGAGATTTGCTTCCCAGTGTAGGACCTCTTGCCACTTGTCGTATAGCTTAGAGTATTTGCAAGAAAGCTGTATCCTGTATAGGCTTATGAGTATGCAACATGTGTCATTGAGTCCAACCCTCAGCTTGGCTATTGGCTGCAATATTCCTAGGTTCAGAGGGAGATATTTAACACTGAGGCAGAATTTGATAGCCCTGTGCTTTCTTTGCCTGCAATGAAAAGCTATTTGTATTTGGATGCTTCTTATGGGCTATGCCCAGCAGCTACGCCCAACTGGGCACGCTATCATAACCAAAGAATTATTAGTCCAAAGACTGCATTAATCATTACAGGATCAAGTGGGCAATGAGAGTGCAGTAAAAACATGCTCAGAGTACACGCGTCCAAATTTAAGATCCGTGTTGGATGCTTCAGAACTCTACCTGATGTGGGATAAGTGGAGTGACTAAGCTGCCATCTGCAGGTTTTTGCTGTGCTTACACTGTAGAATTGTTTGAGCTGCTTGCTTACTGACCATATCCCAGCTCAGAATGCATTCCTAGTTTTGGTTCTCCTTAAAATACCAGCCTGTAAATTGTAGAGGCTGGGGAACTGATCCTAGAAAAGGAATGAGTTAGGAAGACAGTAGTAGCTAGCTTGAAAGCTACCTTAAAAGCTGCCCTCTTAGCTTGTCATTCACAACCCTTCCAGCTGCTGAGATCATCTCAATTCTTCTGCACTGCAAAGTCAAAGGCCTATCCCATAAAAGCCACTCAGGACTGGGGACAGTGATCTCATTGGTTTTCTGAAGATCTCTGCCTACAAAAGCTCACTGATGATAAGGGTTCACAATACGAGGCAGGCTTGAATCAAGACCTTTCTCAACAAAGATACATATATTTACTGAAAGCAGATGGAAATTCAGATTCTTGGCAATTCAAGTAAAATGAACTGTTCTTGAGCCTGACATCAAACATGTAAAGGGTTCGCTATGGCCGTAATTTGGAATTAGCCTCCATTTGGCCAACAATAAATTGGACTGTTGATATAAACATTTGGAGTCCGGTTTGAAGTGAGATGCTGTATTGTTTCCTGTTTTAGGAAAGGGATAATCGTAATGGATTATTACACAAATGTATCGAAGAGAAAGCAGTTAGAGCTAAGCACAGCGTCTGCCTTCATACACACAGATATGGACCCTGAGGATAAGGAAGCTAATGGTAAACATAAACAGGAGTGTTAATATTTGTTCTACTTGATGTTGTTGATCGGTTTCACAAATCCTTGGTGGGCCATCTATGCTGAACAGTTGTGCACGATGCACTTGAGCTAAATTACGTAACAGTTTGTACGATTACAATTGGTAAACTGTTACTCAGACTGTAAAGTCTTATCCAGCAATCCTGCCATATTTCTAGAGCAAATTGCTCCTTAATTGAAACCTGCTTCAATATAAAAATACAGCCTTTTCAATGAGTCATCCTTTTTTTTTCCCCTCTTACAGTTTGTAAAGGCTTCCAGCGGTTTAAAGTGAGGGTTAATTTTGCATTAAGACCATTGCCTCCTAGTTGCTTTCAAATAAAGCCAGAGGAAGTTCAGGGGAAGGCTCTTTCCTCTGATAATGAAGCTCTCCACGTTAATGATGCGTGCAGGCTCCCTCAGATCCTCTGAATTAGAAATACTTGTGTGTGCGAGCACTACTCTGCTCCATTAACATTAAGGAGAGGTAGATTGGTGGCTATTTAGGGCACAGTGAAATCGCTGGCTATTTAGGGCAAATGGAAATGGTGCTAATTGTGGTTGGCAATTCCATTAGTAAAGTACTTCCATTTTGGTGTCTGTTTGGCATATAGGTGAAAAAAAAAGCACAATCCTTTCAAGGGGAGTGTAGTGTCAAGCTCATTATTTCCTTGCACAAATCTGTGCGAAACTGTGTTTTTCACATTCCCTCCAATTTTTTTTTTGTGTGTGCTGGCACTGTGTCAGGAGTAGGGCACGTGAAAAGCAAGAACACAGTGTTCCAGGTGAAGAAAACCCCAGATGTTTCAGGCCATGGGATGCCAGGCAGTCCTTCTCTCCCGCTCCCTTTCCTTCCTAGGTCATGAGCAAACTTCCTAATGAAAGTCAGGGAACCCAGACTGCCTTACTATAAGCCACGCAGAGCGTTTTCTTGAGAAAAATGGTTCAAGCAGCCTGGTCAGGCTTCTCCAGCAATGAAGAGTAAAGAGCGAAACGACAAGGATTTATGTTGCACACGGGATGGGTCAGACTCTCTGTCACTTGCTGTGGCCTTGTACACCTTGGTAACCCGATAAGGCAATTCCCGATGTGCAAGGTAGTTTAATGTTGCACCACACCATGTTTGGCATGCTACTGCTGCTAAAAATGTTCTCCTGAATACCTGTGCGGGTGCTGATAACTGTGGCCATAATGTGCTTGTTGTCATTTACTTGCTTAATTAGCAGCCTAATATCCTGGTCTAGCTAATGCCTATAAGAGGAGGTTTATTAGTAGTACGATAGCAGTTTAAGCCTTATAAACTCCTTCCAGTCAGTTTCATTGGTCTGCCAATATCTTCTGGTTGAGTGATTCTTTGCTGATTCACACTTCCCATGTTTCCCGCTGCTGTTTCTCAGCTGAATGTTTCTGGGTAATCAGGAAACCCTTTGCCAATGTGACAGGCACCAGAAAAGCAAAGCAAAATTCAATTCTGATTTTAAAAGAGGAAGAAAACACAATAATCTGCAGGCAACCCTCCTCCAAGGTACCTGCTACTGTAATTACTTATTGTCCCCTCAGCTGCAAGGAGAGGAGGAACGAAGCACCTCCAAAAATCACAGATACAATAAATCACATTGCAAGATGACATCTGCTTTAGCATTGTCTGTCTTGAGAAAGAGGCCTGCATCCAGTCTGGAGCGCTGAGTAACGTTCTAAGATACCCACTTTTGGGGTAATATGTTCTGAGAATGAGAAATACCCCTTCAGCTATGCTAAAAAGACTTTTTATGTTTAGCTCAGTGTCAGCTCAAATGCCAAAACTGACTAAGTGGACTAAAGGTGAAATGGCCAACCTCGATCCTGCAGCAGCACTTGATTCATTCATAAATCTGCTGCATTCATCTTTATGGCAGAATCATGGCCCCAAGGCACCTTGGCAAGCTAGCAAGGCTTCTCCTCAGCTGAGAATGAGATCTGAAGTCCTGGATCATTTATCTCTAGCAATTCCCCATGCACAAAATGTAGAAGAAGCAGGTATAACCTTAGTTCAGTGCCTAAAATTAAGAGGTAAATTCCAGCTGCTGTTATGTCACTCTTCCTACATCTTCGTATATCACATGGACCTGGGTGTCACGTACTACTTTGACTGAAACAGTATTTTAGCACCTTCAGTCTTGAAGATTAACCATTATTTCTCTGTTGACATTTAGTGGAAGTGCCATGATTCTGTTACAGAATGTGTCTGTCCAGGTTGCTTTACATGTCAACAAGGCCCTCTGTGGTGCCTTCAGCGGTATGGAAACACAAAGACATTCTCAGTCTTAGTTCCAGAAGTAGAGCAGTAGTGCAGTGTAGCTAACCAGAGCATCGTTTCAACCATAGTTTCCATCAGCTTCAAGAGCTGTTGCAGGAAAGCAAGATGCTGAGGACTAGAACTAAGGCCCTTGTTTTGAAGCAGGTTCTAATCAAATTGTTCTTGATGTATTAAACTTAAAGAGACAGTGGATATTCAGTGTCTGAACGTTGGAAGGGTTAGCTGCCTTTCGTCTCTATCACAGAATCATAGAATCATTCAGCTTGGAAAAGACCTCCAAGGTCCCCAAGCCCAATCCCATTCCACCCCTACCATGCCCACTGACCACGTCCCTCATTGCCACATCTCCGCATTGAACACCTCCAGGGATGGTGGCCCCACGACCTCCCTGGGCAGCTGTGCCACTGCATCGCCACTCTGAAATGTTTCCTAATATCCAAACTTATCCTTTCCTTTCCTTTGTGTAGTTGGTTGCCTTCAACTCAGCAGTTCCTGAAAGCAGAGTATTTTTAGACATTACGGTATACAACCTAGCATCTTGGGGAAACCAGCAGTCTTCCCAGTAAGAAGCTCAAAAATCAAGGTTAGTTTAGCATGATTTAAGTCACATGCAGGAAAATGATGGAGTTTGCCCCCGAAGAGGAAGCAGTGTAAAATGCCATACTCAAGACTGGTAGTTACGCCCATTCCAGCCTCAGTTCATGATATCATTACTACTGTTGATCTGTTGAGGAATTTTTTCCTCTGAGTAATTTGGGAGTGGAAAGTACTAGTGAAAAAGGGGGTTAAGTTCTCATTTGGACGATGAGAGACAGCAGATACTTACTAAGGTATTCAAATAAAAATAAAACTGTAAAGGTTGCAAAACGGCAAAGATGAGTAACAAAAAGTGATTCGTTTTTTTTCCCCTCCAGAACAGAGGCTCCAGAGATTCCTTATAATTTAACTGTGACTGACAGTAGGAATAAGACAACCACAGTCAATTACGTCCCTGACACTTTATCAAACCCGCATGGCTGGATGTGTCTCCTCCTGGATAAAGAGACTTACACACTGACGTTTGACAACCCGTTGGTCAGCAAGCAGCTCCAGGTAACACAGATATTTTCTGCAATTTCTAAATTATATTTACAAGAGGTAATCATGCCTTCATCTTCCTGGGTGGGCAGAGAGAAAAGAAGGTGTGAAGTTCACTCAGAAAATCTCTGTATGTTTATAGGGAGAGCTTAGATATGATGACCTAATCCTGAAGCCCTCAGAAGTAACCTGGGGTAGGAATAAGGTTTTGGACGTAGTAGGTTAAAGTTCAGCGTGGTGCGAAGAAATTAACAAAATTCCTATTATCTTAAGCCATCCCAAAGCGTAGTTTTTAGAAGGTATTGTTCCTCTGTATCTTTTAAGGTGACAAAGGGAGTTGATTTTATCTGCATTCATCATCACCTCCTACTTAATTTTAATTACCTACTCCATTTTGGTGATCTCAATATGTATTTTTCAAAATAATCTGTTGCCCGTGTGGAGCACCATCCCCGTTACCCTCTTATATTGCACCCTACGGAACTCTAATCACAGAGACAGACATGTTTATTTTGGTTCCTTCCCTAGTATTCAGCCACGTTTAGCAACTTCACAGCTGGGAATTACTTGCTGGTGGAACACAAGGATCTTCCTGCCCAGCTTGAGGTTGTGGTGTCCTGTGGGAAAAGGACCGGACAGCCGCTCCGATCTCTGCCTTCCCATGGTCATCACAGGAGCTGTGACTGGTATCTCGACAGCACCCTGAGGAAACTAACCTACTTGGGTAAGTATGATGGCAGAGCTGAATCTTTTCAATTGAAGCCACTGAACACTGTGAAGCCTTAGACACAGGGACTTGCAATGGCCTTTCAATAAGTGAGCAGTCCTTCAATAAGACCAATGAAACAGGTAAGCGTGTGCACATCAGGTCAGTATCCAGCTGATGCCCATTCTATCAACAGCTGGAATGTGTCATTAACAGTGGCTGATGTGGCATCAGTTGAATTTCAGTTGGTCTTCTGGAGAGGAAGAAGCATTAAATTCCACTAATGATCTCTGGTGACAGCTGGTCCCAGAGATCACACATATCATTTATAAACCATGTGCCATCTACCCAGGATGAGCCCACTGAAGGCAATAGGATTTCACTGTGCAAGACTTTTTCCTGTGATTGTAAACTTTCAGAAGCACCATAGACTTCTACATTTGAGAGTATTGGGTTTGTACATTGGATCATGAAGTGTGGTGGTCTCTCCTTTAGAAAGTTGAGATATGTAATGATATTTGATGGAATTGCCAGTATCTTCAAATGTAATTTATTCTTTTGTAATGTGGACAGTTCTCATAATTCCTGTTCTCAGGTCAGTTCTTTTGAAAAGGTCTAAATTCTGTGTGTAAAAGGAAAAATATTGCTCACTGCAATCAATAATAGCAGAATCTGGCGTCACAAAGGCACTTCAATGAAGTGGAGTTCACTTCATGAAGCATAGCTTCTTGATCGTCATACAAGGAAACTAAAGTGTCAAGATGCTGATTTTCACAGGAACAGAAAATGTTGTCACTGATCTGATCGATTTCTTTGATGAATTGCTCTTGGTTTATACTGTTGAGATGGCGTGCGGATGGCTTTCCCGTGTGGGATCTACAGGGAAACATAGCTGGAATGAAGGCGGGTACTCCACTAAGTTCAGTCTTCAGTAGCAGTTAAATAATTCAGTGTACATTTCAGGAGAAATGAGGAAGTCTATCCCTTAACATCAGTTTGAAGGCTCACACTAGCTACATCTATCTCTGGTCCTGAGGCCAACTGGCATTGCACAGCTTGTGCCCATACAGCTTAACATTTTCTCTCTTAAAACAGGCTGGATGCACCCAGGCTTCAAATTAGGAACGATCCCTGCCCTGTGCTAACTCCCAAATCATAATGGTCACCATCTGGGGGAGAGCATTGATTTGGGCCAAAGCTCTGCCAGGAGCTTGGCCAGCAATATAGCCTTATAGAATACTGGAAGCCAGCTCTTAGTCCCATAACTTGGCTTTATTTAGTCTGCTAGTACAGCTGTTGAGCCTAACTCTGGTCCAAGATCATGTTAGATATCCACTAGAAATAAAAATGTGTTTGTTTTGTTTTATTTTGGTTTTGTTTTTAATTATGTCAGTTTTCTAACAGCACAGATTTGTTCCTTCCAATATGAAAGTCAACCGTTTTTCAGTTTGGATATCCTGAGCTGCACTTCCATAAACAGAGCAACATGGGAGAGCTCAGAAGGTATTTGTTGACCTCTTACAGTTGCTGAAAACAGGGGGGATGATGGACTTGGGAAGACCAGGAAAAAGCATTGAGGCCAGCGCGTATCACTCTTGCGTCATAGATGCATTCTTGTTCCTCATCTGCTTTCCTTTCATTTGATTCCATTCATTTGATTCCATTTCATTTGATATGAAGAGCTCGATGTTATTTCTCATTTTAATGTACAGAGAAACAATCACTCAGAATATACACCAGGGAAAATTGATGGGAACACCTAACGTGTATAAGTCACACAATGAACGTTTGTTAGGGTAGAAGTGTGAAAGAAGGTGGACGGATTCCTAGCCCTGGTGTGCCATTTAATTTCTCTCCTAATCTCCTCTGTGCAGGCTGAGGGTGAGGATAATTGGCCATCAGAGCAGACTCGTGGCACGTGGCGCTTCCATCACTCAGGGCCCTTAGATGATGGTCGGGTGTCTTTTCAGAGGTGTATGCTCCAGCTCTGTGAGAAGCTGTTAGAATCCTCATCGGGTGGGATTCGTGCTCCGTAGGAGGTTGGAGATGATGACCGCAGCAGTCCCTTCTGGCCTTGGTATCCTACAAGTCCACGCAGCAACCCGGAGAGGACAGCGCTTGGAGGTCTGGCCTTCAGAACGCCTTCCCACCGAGCTCTGCGAGCTGTTCTTATTTTTTAGTTACATTGAACTATATGAAATAATTGGCCAACTAATTAATCCCGTTTACAAGCTTTGTCGGATTCTTCAGCTGTCAGTCATGCCCGAGCCCGGGGCCGGCGTTTAGTCTCAGCTCCCTCCTTCATGTGACTTGGTCTCCATGGCTACAGGCTGCATCTGCTGACACCCCACTCTCTATTTACTGCTTAATTAAGAATTTCACGCTCAGCCCTTATCTGCTGCTAAGAACAAGAACACACTGTTAAGAAACTCCAAATTTAGGCTGCTGCACAAGGAAAGCCTTTCTTGTCGTCCTGACTGCGTGGAGCCTCTTTAACTACCCTCTTGGCAACTGCGCTGCCACCCTTCAATCAAAAATCATTAAATGGGGCAGAGATAATGAGCATGTAGCATATCAAAAGGAGGATGTTTGCTCGGGCTAAGGAGGAAAAGCTGTAAGGGCCTATAAGCAGCCGCCACTTCAAAGGCAGAAGGGGCTGATAAAGAGTCATTTGTTCCTGTTTGACTTATGTAAAAGGTCTGGTATGTCGGAGTCCCGTCTCACAGACGCGGGTCCCCCCTCTCGGTGCTCGTGTGTCAGCAGTCAGGCAGCTGGGCACAAACAGCATCAGCCCAAGCATATAATCACTTGACTCCGTGCCGACAATGGGCACTTGTAGGGGGTGGTGGAGGGAGGGCTGGGGGACAATGGGAAGACAATTATTGCAGCTGCTCGGGAGGGCCATAATTCTTCCTGCAGAAAGTAGTTGGCTCTCGCAGGGCGTAGGGGAGAGCTCGAGCGTATTAGTCATCCTCCGACTTTTGGAAGCACTTCGCCGCGCCGGTGGGGTTTCGACAGCTGCTGGTGTACCGCCTCTTTCCAATAATTGTACATTCTGGCAGGGGTCAACTTACTTTTGACCCTCTGCTTTTGTGCCCATCAGAAAGCCTTTTAGGGCAAACTGTGGGGAAGTGGCAGGGGTGCATTACATCCAAAATTAACGTCAGTAAATACGTATCAGATGCCAGCTCATTCACAAGCAGGCTCCTGAATTCACACAGCCTTTTGCTCAGGCCTGCATGGGGGAGAAAATGGGGGAGAAGGGGAGGGAAAACCCCATGACTGAGAAGATATTGTTATTCAAACGAAGCGGACAGCTGAATGAAGCCACCTTGGCCAGCAGTTTGCGTTGGGCTCAGGCTTTCTCCATGCCCCCTTCCATCCAAAATTGCCTGGTGTCATGCAATTGTTTGTTTATCTTTGAAGGAGAAAAAAAGGTCTGTCTAACACAAAAGGCAAGAAAATATACCGTATGGAGGGGATTAAAGGAGTTAAGTTGCCCTGATGCTTTGCATGCTTGCAGTTTTGTAAATTAGGCTTGGGCATGGGACAATGCAGGGGATGCTGAATGGAAAGAAATAATTGTAATGAGAATGTTTCTGCTATGTGGGCTACCTATGCAATGATCCTGTTAACAAAGGTACTCACTGCTACCTACATACATGAAACCCTGTTTAACCAACTCATAAGTCCCTTTCAAAATAATCTTTTCAGACCATTTTAAAGGAATTGGCATTAAAGGACAGATAACCCCACGTCCCTCCTGGATGCTGGGTGAAGGGGAGATGAGGAAGCTTGAGGCATCCCATGCCAGTCATTTCGACATCATCAGCTTTGCTTTGACATTATTCAGTCTTCGTAGCATCATCCTGATTTTCTCTGGGGCACCCTGTGTCTTGAGAGAAGCGTTCCTCAAAGGTCACTGATGGGCCCTGAAATTGCTGTGTGGCTCTCTGAAACACTGATGGGTTGTGGCTCAACCATGTTTCAGAAGAGTGGTCCTAACATGATGTGACCATGCTGAATCAAAAAAACCTTGTTGTAACAAGGGAGGTGGAATGAAACGTCACACTGGGACATCTGTGATATTTTTAGGAGAAATATCGTGTGTAAATTACCATAATAACATTATGAGCTTTTTAAGTCTGTTACAAATACGAGCATATGGTGCCACAGCGTGGTACTGCTCCTTGGTTAAGGTCTCTGGGCAATACTGGAATTGGCTAAAAACCAGAGAGATGTTGTTTCCTTTTTGCTCACTTTTGAAATGTTTAAACCATTTTCTTTTGGAATGAAACAAAGTGTTGGCTTGCTTAATCTCCAGATTTTTCTCGGCTTTTTTCTAAAATTGAAGTGCTGGACACAAACGTTATTGAAAACATCACTGAAAGGATTATCAAACTTTTTATTTACCCCAAGCACATATTTCAGTAGACACAACTTTTATGGAGACGGGTCATCCTGCTGACTTTGCTCAGGCTACTCATGTGTAAGTTGTTAAGAGGGCCTGAGGCTCAACCTCGTATTACTGCTGTGTCAGAAGCAGGTTTACAGTTTCCATAGTTCTTCAAAAAAATAATTTGACTACCCTTATTGTCTTTTCTAAATTCCTAAAGAATGATCTCACTTCCATTACACTCTGTGGGTTTCTATAATTGCTTTGTATTGGAGAAAAAAACAGGCCCTTAAGAATGTTTGTTTCTAATACTAAAATACAGAAAATAAATAAACAAAGATATTTTCTGCAGCCTTATTGCTCAGGGGTAAAGGAGAATCCTAGGTGAAAGACCTAAAGAATGGAGTTAATTTGTTACAGAGGACTGGCTGTACAGACAGGAGTCTTTTCTTTCAGCTAGATAAAACTCACCCTGTATCAGTTGTTGCAGAAGGTCAGTTGACCAGATGTGGGCTGCTCAGTGGCCTCCATGAAATGAAATGTCAGTTCTTAGCAAAAAGGTGCCCTTTGTAACGGACACAAAGAGAAAAATCAACCTTCTCCTGGCAGATGAGCTCCTGTCCTTCTGGCATGGCAGCAGAGAGACCAAGTATGTACCAGTTACAGAAATAAGGTGATGAAGTGACCTTATAATCCTGTCAGGGATGGTCTTTTGACTATGCGATCTCTGAAAGAGGAATTTCATGCCTTCACCTCTGCCTCTGCACATATTAATCTGCTATAAGCAAGAATCTGTGTCCATTAGCCCAATTTTTTTTTTTTTTTTTTTTTAAATCTCTTCCCCTCACTGCAGTGTCCCCATAATACCATATTTCTGGGTATCTCCTGCAACAGATCCTGGTAGAGGATGACATAGTATCCTATCCCAGGTTCTTCAGTTTCTAGAGCTGTGTCTCACTGTGTTGTTGATTTTGCTGTCTAAAAGTTTTGATTTCCATGTGATATATGTTAGCCCAATTGATGTTAAATAGCATGGAGTTGCTTGTTATTTGTAAGTCAGGCTATTGGAGCCATTTATCCTAGTTTCAGCCCTTCCTACTATCCACAGGCAAAATTCCCCGTCACTGCAAAGCTGATAAAAGACCAAGTTGCTCCTCCTTCATGCTCACTCAAGGAGCCCTGAACCAGAAGAAAGTTACTAGGACTATAGTCGAGACGGCCTGTATTTATGATTCACAGCCCAAACATCCAGGAAGAGCTGTAATAAGACAGAAAATTGATGAGCCTTATAAAGGTTTTATACAACTAAACCCCTGGAGCCTTATAACTACATTTTGTGAAGAGTCACCTTAATTCAATGTTTACTAATGACGTCCTTCGTCTGTATTGCCTATATCTCTTCCTGTCCTGTACAGAAACAATGATGACATACTCGGCAGCAAAACAAAACAGCCAGAAGAACTGTGTCACTGTAGTCTTGATTATTCCCAAGGCCTGTATCTCTCCTGTTTTGATCAGTTTTTAGGAGTATTTGTGGGAAATGGCAACAAAATGCTGCTGATTCACAACCATTGCACTTTACACCCCATCGATAAAAATAATTGTGCAAGTCGCAGGGCTGTGGAGAATTCAGCCTCGGATTCCTGCACTCGTGGAGGGTGTAAATGACTTATGATGGTTTGAATTGTCATGCTCTCTGGTTGGATGGCACTTCAAATATGAGAAACTTGCCCTGGCTTTGGACGTGACTGTGCATAGTTAAGTCTTAACAGTTCCTTTCTTCACTGTGTAAGGGGACTGAACCCCTTTATGAGGTCTATATAGCATATTGATCAAGTTTTATGTCCTCTCAGGATTTAATTAGAACAGCTTTTCTCTGAACAATACAAACATCCTTAATTAGACAATTGCATTGTAGTGTCTGCAAAATTAAGCAAAAAAACCCCCAACAAACCTGGCAAAATATATTTATCAAAAAAGGATAGTATCAGGGCTTGGTTCTCTCACTTTTCCTAAGACTGATGTAATACCTTTGGCTCCTGATTTGCCCTGCTATAAGTGAAAAGAGAAGGAAGGCCACATAACCATAGAAGTACCCATAGAAGAGTATTGCCTAAAAGTCACATGAACTCTGTGTCAAAGGCTTTAAATTAGCATCTTCACATCATTCTTTCTCCTCAAAGGTTCATCTCGTGGCCACCCAAAGCCCTGATGCTGTTCAGTTTGAGCTCTACGTGATGATTTGGGGCAGATTGGCTTTACTGATGTATGGATCAGATCACAGCTACCGTCGGGAGAGAAGGTGTCACGGAAGAACAGGGCTGAGCCACCTGATTACTAATTAATCAGACATGAGAAAAACCTCATGGAATCAGTTTCTATTTAATTATGGAAGCCTCATTTGGCATAGGAGCATATGCTGCTAACTCAATCGAGTGCTTTTAACTGACATCAAATAGTAATTATCAGAAAGAATCAAGTTTTTTGATTATTCATACTAATTTATTGAACACTTAAAATTAATGAACCTCAGTTATTTTAAATTTGCTCGGTTGCACTGGGAGAAAAAGAGGGAGGTAGGGAAGGATGGTTCTCACAATTTAAAAGTACAGAGACTTGTTTAAAGATAAAATAAGTAAATTACAATACGGCATGAAATCCCATCGGTGGATTGATACACATGTAGGAAAGTTCCTGGCATGTTCTGCAACTGAGGAAAGTTCTGACAATGGCTTCATTTATACAATTCTTCTACCCCCCAAAAATCTTCCAATGACATTTTAGGGTCACCATAAGGGGTTGAACAGTGGAGAGGAGATTTATGTTTGTCAGAGTGTTTCTATTTTAACCTACGGTTGTTCCAGTCTGGTGACTGAAAGGAAGTGTCTTTATATCCCACTGGAGATGAAGAGGAGGTAGCCTTTTAGCTGGGTCTGAAGCAGTTTTCTCCTGCTCCTCTTAGTTTGATTTGCATTATCCTGGCCCTTCTCCTGCTGACAATATATTGGCACAAAGGTTACAACTGTGGTAATTGCTTCTGACCTCTTTTCACAGTAGAGAACACAGGGTCCCTGTCTTCAGTCTATAAAGTCTGACTAATTAAAGCATCTCTTTCAGATAACAGATTTGGGGAAAAAAAAAAATCAAAACCAAACTACAAAACAAAAGCTGTAATTCGCTGTTTGAGCCAGTTAATACATTATGCATTCAATGGTGTAATATCGCTTGTGTTAGTGGAACTGCTGTGGATTTATAGTGGGATAAATGAGATTCATGTTCCAGCCTAGAATTTCTGATTGTTGAATGTTTTCTTTTAGCTATTTCTAATGAGTTGTCTTGAGACCCTCCATATCTGTAAATTAAAATGTGTTTGTTTAATCCTTTCACAAAGTACAAAAAAGACAAAAATACTTAGAAAACACATATAGGTGTTCTTAATTTTTTTGTTATTGTTAGAAATGTAAAATGTTGTCAGAAAATCACATGTAACATTTGATTTACTATGATTTTTTTATTGTTGTTTTTAATTTGTAAGGCCTTGCTGTAACTCCCTACAATTCTCTGTGTTCAGTCACAGGAGCTGACTTAATTCAGGTCACACTGAAAGAGAAGGGAAGAGTACCTTTACCTACCCCAGGTGAGTGACAATCTTTGTCTGAAAGGCTTGGTCTGGGAGTCACACCATTTCTTTTTTACTACTTTTTCAGAAATAGATTGCTATTTTTCACTTCAATATTTTGTACATTTATCAACCCAACAGGGGTTCTTGGCATTCATTTAAGCATTTCATTGAGCCATATCTACCATTGCTCAAGATAAATGTGTGATTCCACAGTATAAAAGACTATAAACTTTTGCTAAGAATTACCATAGCAGATCAGAAAGGTCATGGAGAATGTAAGACTACAGTGTATTTTAGTGCTCCATAGTGATCTTAGTGTAATACTGTGACATTACTGCACAGTTACATGTCGAATCAGACAGAAAAATGCACCAGAGACAAGGGAGACCGCCAAAGTTTGGTCTTAGTTGCATAGCTGACTTGCTGCATACTAACAACAATAATAATTTATGTGGCAATAGGGTTTAGAGACCTTTTTGGGGAGAGTTTCCCCCTGAACAAACAGGTACTGTAAAGACAGACCCAGCCTTAAGGAGCTCCACCGGGGTTTAATTTCTCTGTGTTTCCCTGTGCTGGCAACAGAGGGGTTTTCTAGTTCACAACGTTACTGAGCTAAGTCTAGCCCCCCCCAACTTAGGCATGAACTTGCTCCTGTGTTTTCAGTACCTAATGAAACCCTCAAGAAAAAAAATGCTGGAATTTCCTTTACAGTGGTCGGATAGAGGTAGGTGCTTGTAGAGGCCTCCAGAGGGAGGCCCTGCCTGCGTTAGTTTAGGGCTTACTAAACTCAGTGTACAGGATTTCCCCTTGAAGGCTTTTCTTCCTCTCTTGGTGGCAGAACAAACTTAGGCAATTAATTTATGAAGACTGGCTCATTAGCTGTCTAAAATACAAGTGCAAGTTAAGCACCTACGTTTTGTGAACTTTATTTGTCCCAATATTTTCCTGGTGCTAAGGCTCAGAAGTTTCCTTTTGGACTGAGCTGAAAAATAAATCTTTGGGGAACGAGCAGGAGTTGCCACGTGTCTCAGTCAAGCTGCTTTTCCAAGGCAGGTCTTAATTACTGCTTGCAATGGGAAGACACCTTCTTTTCTGAGGGCTAACAAGCTTTTGAGAGTTGATCACTCGTTTTTTAAAATCTTTCATACTTTGGGAAAGAATAGAAATTCCCATACCCTGGGAATTCAATCTCCTTTCTAGAGCACTGGGGGAAAAAATGCATGAGAAGAGTTGGCGCTTTCTGGTAAGGTTAGTTACCATTTTGATCATCTGGTTTTACCACCAAGTGCAGGTGACTGGCTTTTATTTTCATTTGTTCATCTTAATTTTGTATTCAAAGTGCTCAGAGCTTTGGATGGCATAAATAAAAATAATATAAACAGTTGCTTGTGAAGTGTATTCACAAGACACAAGCTAAGTCTGACAAACCTCAAGATGTGCTTTGCTTTTGATGGGTCCCAAAGAATTTGAATCTGTTTTTCTCAGCTATCTCCCTGCCCTGTAACTCTGAAAACATGGTCCTGGGAGAGATCTTTTTTTCCCATCAGGCAGCTTCCTTTAAGCATGGAAGATAAGAAAGAGCAGTTAGTGTTGCTTCATCAGTGACAAAAGGAGGATGTTAATGCCACAGATGCTTGACTATCAAAGAAATGGTAATTCTTCCAGCTACTGAAAATGATAATTCTGTCTTTGTATGTCCTGTTTTGTAGTTCCTTCTGATGCTGTCTTGAAATGGTCACACCCAGAGACATGGAATGATGTGGAAAAAGGCTGGGGTGGATCCAACTGCAGCGTCCCAGGCCCTGGGGAAGACGTCATCATCTTACCCAGTAAGGAAGGAAAGGTGTTTAATTTCTGTAGGGGTGCTGGGGTCTGTCGACATTAAGATATGTATTTGTGTTGCAACAGAGGCTCCCTGGCACTAGTGTCCATTCTAGTGTGTGCAGGACACCACAATTGTTCCTCGTCACATTGAAATCTCAGTTACAGTACAAAAGTGTATTTTTGGGAGAGAATAATCATTCTTTTCCGTTTACATACATACACAGACACACACAGTTACTCATACTGGTATACGAGCTTAAGTGTATGCAGGGACTTTATTTCAGGAGCAGAGAATTTGCAAGACCCAGAATCACACCTCACAAAGAGCTCATCTCTTGACCCACCTCTCTGTGTTTTGTTCAGGGAGCATATTTTACCTTTCCACAATTGTACTACCTTCCATTTTATTTTCCTGTTGCAATTCCCACTATCAATGATAATCTCTCACACCATTTGCTGTGGATGCCTCCTAGACATTTTAGCCTGTGCTTGTATTTCAACCTCAGACTTGAGTTACATTTAAATCCCACCTCAGCTTACAACCTTATTGCATGAGCAACCTTCTGAACTCTAGCAAATATATTAGGCAACTTGCAATGATATCTGGAGGAAAAAACTTCTGATAACCATTTTACATAATAGCTGACCCTGCTCTGATGAGGAAGTTGGACTACGTGAGGTCCCGAGGTCCCTTGCAGACATAATTATTGTATGATCCTATGAATACTGTGTGATATGTGCCTGACATACTCTAGTACCTGGTGCTGGCTCCTCCTCATTTGTTTGAAACCAGGTAAGTCTCTCTATGTACCACAGCTCCACTTCTGGAAATAGGGATGACACTGCTCCCTGTGTCTTCCTCTTCCACCTGTTTTTGGCTTACGAAGTCTTTCTGGAAGGAAGTTTCTGTTGCTTTGTGTTGGCATTTGGGCATGGAGCCTCAGTCATGGTCAGGGCTTTGCTGTCCTGTGTCATCAAAAGTAATATATATAATTTTAGGTTAAATTAAGATTATGTTCAACTTTCAATGAATATTTAGCTTAATCTTCAGTTTTCTGATAAATGTGAAAAACCCCTATATTATTTGAAATAATGCTTTTCTTCACTTTTTGGGGGGAACTTACATTGAACTGAAGAGTAGATAATTTCAATTTTCTGATTATATCTCTCTTTCCTGTCAAACAAGCACAATGTGTTTTGGTGCCTTTTTTTTTTTTTTTTTCAGTTCTGCCATCTCACTAGCTATAATGCATAAATGTGGTTAAGTGTAAGTTCAGAGGCCAGAGAAGGCAAAGAAATGTCCCTCCAGGGTTTGCTTATCTCCTGTAGGTCCTGCGTCCTATGTGCATCTAAGGTAACGGTAACCACATATGTTTAGGCATCTTAACCTGTTCCTTGTCATCACAATTAGTAGAGCTGGAAGAGTTACTGAGCTGACCAAATGTGGGTATCTAATGTGAATTGAGTTGTTCTTCACTGATGGTATTATGTAGAGCTCCAGAGCTCAAGTCACTTGCTTATATGAAGATATCTAATGTTGTTTGAAGCACTCCAGGAGCATCCTGCCTAGCCATCTAGGTGAAACCCTAGATGGTCATAGGGTGTCCCCTATGTCATATTTGCCAGTCCTGTGTGAGGTCTCAAATATCCAAGAGCATTTCAGAGAGTACTAAATGCATAAATGAATTTTCTGTGGTGGGACCTTAGACACCTAGATCCCATCAGACAGCTCAGTTCAGGTGCCATAAATTGAGGCCTGAACCTCATTTCTCCAGAGCATGTTCAGCAGCACCTGAGGTGTGAACCTAGCTTGCAGTTAATGTATGTCCTATGAACCATGATGTGAAGGTCTACATCTGTTTCCCTTGACAGTATAAGTAACACTAGCATTCATATAAAGGTCTTGCCAGTGAGAAGCTGTACCAGAACAGGGGATTGACCCCCAATCTCCAAAGTCCAAATGCAGCACCCAAAATGCTGGAGTCGCTTTCCTCCTCCAGCAACATTACTCCAGTACTTAATGTTGAACATTTGCCTCCTTGCCATTCAGAAACACAGAAAGTGTCCTTTCTGTCCTGTGCTCCCTGGTTCTTACTTCTGTCTCACCTCATTATATATCTGACCCCTTATGGAGTCATTAAACAGTGGGGCATTTCCCATGTGCTTTGCTCTCTTTTGGATCCTCTTGCCATGGTTGGGTTTTCATGCCGTTGCGTATTTTGTCCTTAAGAACAAGGTCAGAGATAACATGAGATCATCTTTTTCAACTTCCTGTGTATCACGTTATAACCAGTTCACCAATATCAGCCCATGATTGGCAAAAGACCAGATCATTTCAGTCTTCAAAATCACGTGTCAAATGCAGATATAAAAAGGCACAAAAGTGCCGCTGATAGCTAAGACCTCTGCGCTCGCAGTGAGTTAATTATGTGGAGTGTGATCAGGAGGTCACAGGAGGTAAATCACAATTTACACAGAAACAGAAAGTAGAAAATAAATAAATAAATAAAAAGGTTTGGTTAAGGATTTGGAGTTCTGTTGTTTAGATTAGATTAAGAGAGTGGAAGCTGGGTGCTGCGTTTGTGATGGTCCTTTGGTACATTGCAAACTCACCTATCAATAAAACTGTTCTGTGCTTCCTGCAAAGGTGAGTGTAATCCTCTTGATAAAATAACTCATTTTAGCTGGCACATGAGATATTGACCGTGGCCTTTGTCACATACCACAAGGCCCTTCATGACTAAGCTGTGCCTGAAGCATTGCACATTGCTGCCCACAGCCCAGCCCAACTGATCTAGTTCTGGGACTGGAAACAATACCGCTGCATCAGCATGCTGGTATACCAGAACTAATTAGCTCTCCTGAGAGGCAAAGCTCATTAGCTCAGGCCTGGCGCTGTGCAGCATGACCGCACAGCCTTTGGGGTCAGAACTAATGTCTCACAAATTTAGAGCAGTTCTGGTTTGGTCAGTTTAGCTGGGGAATGTCTGCACTGTGCTGCAGGGTGTGGTATAGGGATTCTCTTTAGTATACTGGTGCCTGCTGGTTGGGAGGCAGCAGGGTAAGGGTTGGACTATTAGACAGGTTCTGTGTTTTACCATGGACAGGAATGTCCTCTGCCTATGAGGAATTGAGGGGCCAGGACAATAAAGTTTGCCCAAAGCCAGAATGCAAATTCATGCCTGAGCAGCAGGATGAGACCCTGGGAGTTCCCAGTTCTGAATCGCTGTGTTCAGCTGCTTAGAGCAGGGTGCTCCACAGTGTACAATAAAACTGTCTCTGCTCTTCAGAGGAGCTTTACTGAACAGAAAAACCACAACAAAATACTTAATGGATGAAAAGGAAAGAGGCAAATGATAAGTGAAAATGTACTGCCTGCTAGGACTGGTGGAGAGCCATACTCTGTGACTGTCTTCTTCCTATCAGTGATAAAAATCTCTAAGCTCCCATCACTAGAGTAGATATGTGTGTTTAATTGGTGTGCAGAGACTATTCTCCTCTCCAGTGCTTTTCCGGAATTATCCTTCAATTTTAGCCCAAGAACATGAACATAAACATGAACAAAAGCTGTCTATCACCCAATCTATTTTGAGAGAGAACTGCTCTGTTGCATGTCTGCCTTTTCTGATCATTCTCCCTCTACTTTCTTTTTACGCCCCCTTTTCATTCTTGCTGGCTTAGAGGTGTTGAAACACTTTTTCACAGTGGGAGTCAACAGAGTGCAGGGTCTTAAATTGGAGTCATAGTCATCGGTGGTGTGATAAGGGCACTGGATTTGTTGCTGAAATGAAGGCACCTAAAATGTAGTTAGGCAAGATGAATTTTCTGTCCATTTGTCATACTTTGCTTTGGTGCCAGGAGTGTGTATATGAGTTTCCAGTTACAAGAAAGTCAACCCCTTGCTTGGATCCAAAATCTTAAATGAAATCGACAATTTTTAAAATTTATCTTTAATTGTAGCATTTTATGGATGTTTCCCTTCCCATTTCCACTGGTTTATGCATAACCTGCTAAACTCAGAATGACTCCAGATGGCTACGGAAAAGTGAGAGTTTGTCCCCATGAGAACAAACTTTGTTCTGCTGTACACACCAAAATAAGTTTTTGCGATACACTCCTGGCAAGGTGCAGCTGTGTCTCACTCTTCACTGTCTTTCAAGTTACTTAAAATTTTCCTCTGGGAGCCATCCATAATGATTTTCAGGTTGAAAGCCAAGCCATGGACCTACTTCTGGTATGCTGTGCATTACTGGGTAAGTCCTTTCAGCCCCCAAAAACCAGTTTTAGAGTCTTATAAAAACAAATAATAGAAGTTTAGTGCTCATTTCTAGTGTGAAGAAGTGCAGGGGAAGACTTTGGTCTGGGCCTGACAGTGCTGAAATCTCTGAACGAATGTGGATTCCCAGAGTTCACTAAAGAGCTCGGGCACTGCCTAAACTTGGCTAATGAAGGCTTCAATTTGCTTATTTAACAAAATAAGCAAAATTGCATCACTAGGGCTGCCTCATGGGCTGGACTCAGGAAAGTTTGAAAAGCTAGAAAACACCTCTATTAGCAAAATGTTCCTATTAAACCCCAAGTTTTTGTGTCACTGCTTGGTGTCTGCTTGACATCTAGAGGGTGCTTTTTGGAGGGCTTGGGAATAGGGGTCATGCACTATGTTATTCTATTTTGCCCTGTTTTGAAAGCATTGGTGGGACGTCAGGAGTTCATAGACGTCTTTGTACAAGGATGAGTTTCACCCGCAACAGAGGTGGGTCCCTCATGTTAAAGTGACTTCTAGTGTTGGTGTGTTACAAGTTCCCTCAGTGTCCGGCTCCGTAGTGGATAACAGTCTCTTCCAGCCCCAGCTGGAAATCTTTAGCTCAGGCTGCAACAACTTGTGCTTTTATCTCTGGAGGTTCATCCTGCAGAGCCACAGCCATCCCACAAGGACCTCTCACACGCATCAGGCTTCAGCAGTCACACCACCTTCAAAGACAAGCTGGATAGTTTAGTCATGCCATTCTGGCGGCCAGCAGTGGCATTAGCTTTTCAAGCCCTTGGATTTTCAGGGCTTTGGTTTATGGTTTTCAGTGTGACACACTCCTGATGCAGCGCGCTCTGGGTGGAAGGAGAACGTGTTATAATTCCAGGCAATGGAATGCTGTTTTGAAGGGTATTGATATGATATCATGTAGCCTCTGGCAATTTCTCTCTTCTTTTTTTTTCTTTTTTTTTTTTTTTTTTTTTTTCCAGTGGTGGAATTCACTCTGTTATTCATTTTCTGATTTTGATTTTCTTTGAACTTTTTCTGTTTGAAGAGATGAATGCTGGAGTACTGTATCTCATATAATAGCTCTTCTGTTGTGCCTGATTTCCATTCAATGGCATGCTATGGTGTTTTATATAGTGATGCGGTTGATCAAAGGCATTTTGTGTCATTGCTGGAGTCATTAGCGACTTCTCAGTGTTGTACGTCTGAACATTAAGACTGTGGCATACCTGTGAGCTTTTGTCTGAAGAAAGTATATATATAATGAAACGTAGCCCTGTTTTCAGGCTCAAACTATGGTTTCCTGAAAGTGGTTGCTGCCATTACGTGAATGTCTTCATGGGAGAAAAACAACTTTGGTTTGTCTTTCTCTGAAGGTAACTCCCTTGAGCTCAGTGACCTAAAGTTTATGATTTTAACCACTTAGTCATCATCTCCCTCTACTACATAAATGAGTGTATTCTGTAAGGACCATGTAAGGAAGTCTTCTTTGAATCTGTTTGCTTTTCTCCTCAACTGTGGAAGGACTTTTTTTCCTCAAAGGAACATTCTGTTATTTCTACAGAGCAACGTTTCACCCTCCAAGGACTTCACACCCCAAGCATCACATCCCAGAGTGTTGTTCTTTTAAACTGAGGAAACTATAGGTTTGCAGACATATCTCTGAATGGGGGAATTTCTCAGTCCTGTGTTTCAGGGCTCACATACATGATGCTACAGTTACAGAGCACTCAGCATTTCCTTTATAAAACCTTTTTTAGAAAGATGTGCAACTCAGCAAAAATATCTGTTCTAGACTGAAACTTGACATATAAATGGTATGCCTAGGAGCACTTCTTCTTTTCCTTGTAAAAATGTTTCAGTCTGTGTTTGATGAATATACTTATGGCCTTTGTCAACTGCAGCTTTTTGCCACATTCTTGAGCTGTGATTTCACAAACTAGATTCCCCTTCTGTCTGAGAGATATCATTTTAACAACATCTTCCCCCTTATTCTCTTCTCTGTTTCATATCCTCACATACTGTGCCTTCACTTCCCAGCTCTGCAGGGCATAGGACTATACCTGTCCTGTAAAGAGATTATAGACAGGAGTTTCTTCATGCCTGTAAAAATGTATCAAGTGCTAACAGTATGGGATTTAGGGGAAAAAAAAAAAGATTACGCTTGCTCTGTAGAGACTTACTACATCTGAATGCTGTGAAAATTTTGCATGCTTGAAAGATGTTTCAGCCCAAGAATGCAGGGAATTTCTTTTGAGATGAGGTGTTCAGAGTAACCATGGTTGCTGCAGTACTTGGCATAGTCCTTGAGAACAGAGGTCCTGGGCTTTCAGGGTGCCCCTTGCTGATGTCCAGAGAGAAAGAAGAAAAAAAATAAAAATGGGAAAGGAAGAGGTGGGATGATTGAGTTACAGGGATAAAGTAGGAACTTGTATGTAGAAGAGACAAACAAATCTGCAAGCAGAGCTTGGACCATGCAGAAGTTTTCTCTCCCTTGAAGCTGTCAAAATTCAGGGCTGCAAAACCAGAGAATCAAAAACTAGGAAATGCTATTATTAAAGATAGTCTACTCATATTTTTTTCAGTCCACTTCTGAGTGCACTTTGTGTAGGATTTGATTATGTTTCCTACAAACAGGGCTTGGAAAAATTCTTAAACCTTTGTGCTAAATGGTTTGAGTCAGCCCCTAATTACATTTTTGGGGGAAAGGACTTTCCCTGTGCTACCTATTGCATGGTCATTTATGTCTTCATCCAAAGCAGTTGCTAATGGCTATAGGCAGAAGCAAAACTGTGAAGTAACTGGTCCACTTCCCACGACACTTCATGGCTCCTCCTATGTTCCACACCAAAACTGTTTCAAGTGGCCCATTCTCACCAGTCTGTGAAAATCCATTGGAAAATATGTGTGTTCCTTAATCTCTCCTGTTTTGTATACCTGTTCCTCACAACAAATGAATATGAGATCAATGAAAGTCACAGCAAATCTCTGGGTAGAATTTGGCAGCTGTCATTATGTTGAAGATTCTCATTTTCTGCCAGCTATTTCAATGAAAGTCACAATTAGATCATCTCACTGAACCCTTTGCTAAGGAAATACCTTGCTTTTCCTCCTTCCAGGGACATCCACTGACTCAGAGATGCACCATACCTGGAAACTGTTACTCTTGTCAATAATGAAAGCAGATGGAAACCACGATTTAAGGGCCTGAGCTGTTTTCCAGTGCAATCAACTGAAAAGCTCCTAGTGACATCAAAAAGCATTAGATGAGCCCTGAGGGTGGAATTCACCTCTGTGTGGTGGGCTACCTCTAAACGATACACCATTTACATCCTTCCTCATGTCCTACTTGGAAAACTTAAGTGGCATTTAAAAGGTTCACAGGCTGCAGACTTGCAGCTTTAGGAGGCAGCAATGACGCTGCCATTGTGCTCAATCAACAACAGTTCCCACTCCGTTCTGCAAGATAAAAATATGCTCCTTGTTTTGTCCTTAAGGATCTGAGGGAATGGTGCTTCTCCTGGTGACTGTTAACTAATTTATTAGTAGGGAATGAGTAGTCCTATAAATATAGAATTGAAGAAGTCTGGCTTCCTGCAGATTGTGTTCACTTAAGCAAAGCTTTCCTCTTGGTTGGTGAGGAAGAGGTGGGCTTTTATACACAAAACCTGAGAGCAAAGCCAAACTGCAGAGAGGGAAAAGCAGTGACAGGGTGGCACTGGAGGTATGTTGTGGTGTGTGGCTTCCGCTTGTCACGCTGATCACTGCTCGTAACAAGGTGGGGACCTGCAGGCTCTTTGTGCCATGAAGCACCTATTTGACACCATTGGATGTTTTCACTTCCATCAATCTTGTTCTCTTCAATGCCATGAGAGAAAAATGCTGCCTGGACACAGCTTAACTTAGTCCTGGTTCATTGCATTGGGTGGTTTAACATTTATTTTCATAAACAGAGCCAGATTCACCTAGCGAGACTAACACACCTCTAACTTGCTGCCCATCACATGCATTTTTAAAGGTTCAAGCAACACTTGATGAGGCTTAAGCATGCAACAATATCATTGTAAATATGATGTTATTATTAATTTATCAGATTACAGCCACACCATGGAGCCTCAGCTGTAGATGAAGCTCTCTGGTTGTGGATGCTGCACAAACACACAAGCCCTGCTCCAGTAGTTCTAAGCAAAAACAATCTAAATAAAGCAAAACTCAAGCAAAGCTAACATTATTCACCTCCACGCCACACTTTTTTGGAGAGTAGTGTTGGTAGGCTGCCATTGTTCTAAACAACCCTCTGCTTTGTTTCTCAGACCGGACCATCCTGGTGGATACGGCTCTTCCCCCTCTGAGAGGTCTCTACGTCCTGGGGACCCTCGAGTTCCCCAGCAACTCCAGCAATGTCCTGAGCGCAGCCTGTATCATGGTGCTGGGGGGTACGCTGAAAGTGGGTAAGTGAGCAGCCTGTCTTCTGGATGCCTGGGTTTTTTTTTTTCTGCTCTTGATAGATAGAGGAAGGGTGAAGAAAGACTGCATAGTGTTACTATAAACATGCTGGCCATCCTAATGCCCCATAGCTATCTGGATATCTGCAATGTGGACACCCAGAGTCCACGTTAAGCACAATGATTATCCACTCGAGCTAATTACCTGTTCATTTAATAGCAACATATTACAAATACTACTATCTTCACCCCAGTGAAGCTAATGGCAATACTCCATCCCATCATGGGTGAGATTTTATCTGATATGTGTAAAAGTCCTCCCTACTTTATGTGGGGTTGCTTTATGAGACAGTAATTCCTCAGGGCAGGATCTACCTTAGTGTTCAGGCAGTGCCTGGTGTCTGTGGGCATTAGTAAGACACTTTGTAGATGACACAGAAGTATTTAAAGCCAATATAAACAGAGTCACGGAGAATCCCCAGAGTGCCTGGAAATCCTGCTGTGGCATGAAACTGGCACAGCTGGATTCAGCACATTTGTTCCTCTCATCCCTCTGTACAGATGAGCACCAGGACTTCAGGGAGGTACCACCTTGCCCCTACTTCTAGTGGTTTCAGAGTCCCCAGTGTCACTGGGGCTGTTCCACATTATTTGCAACAGACAGGATTGATGTTTTTTCCCCACAGAAGTAATTACTCACATAATTCCCTTTAAATATCAAGGTTCCTAAAGCCAGGCATTGTATTTACTTACAGGAATCCTTAGGACTCTGGGATCACATTGTTGATCACTGCTTGACCTTTCTCAAGATTGGTTTCATGAACTTTAAAAAGAGAATTTGTTTGTGTAATCACCTCCTGAGGAAGTCTGCTCCAATATTTGTTTGTTGTTAATCTCAAGGGACTGTTTAGTTAATACGGTACCGGCCAAAAGAGTTATTTCCCTGTCTTGTGTTTTTCTTTTGAAAAAGAGGTTTGAAAGCCTAATCTGGGAGGTTAATATATACGTATACTTAAAAGAGGCTCAGTTGTTTCTTACTTACACTCTTTTGTACTTTAAATATGGTTTCATATTGGTTTTAAGAAAAAGCATGTGTTCATTGCTAAAAACACTTATTAAAAAAACATTGACGCATTTCTTTGCTGCACAAACTCCCCTCCAGCACATCTGTGAGTAGTAATGATATTAAAAGCCAAACAGGTATTTGCAGCTGTTGAATCATAGTCCAGCATCTTCTGGAGAGCTATCCTTGCTCTTGTTTCAGCTGTGAGGTGATAGGTGGGTAAAGACTTTGCAAGTTTCCCACATCTTACACTGGCTTCTATGCTTGCTTGTAAAACTGGGAGTGCACGCTTCTTTTCCCTTCCTCTTTCTCTTCCCATGTGTTCGAGGCCTAAAGGTAGCTTCTTGGAGCCCATCTGTCTAATCCTGACTCTTCCATGCCTGAAGGAAGGTTTTGAAGCCCATCTGTCCAATTCTACCACACCCTAAAGAAATCCTGACACAAAATAGATAATGAGACAGTTTAGTAAACAGATTTAATAGATGTGGACATCAGCATTCAGCATTGCCTGAGCAGGAGCTGAGGTTGACATCACGTGAGCCAAATCCCCAGGTCCTCCCTGTTGTGTAACTTCTCCATGCCCTGTTTTCAGCATAGCAATCTTTGGTCACATGCCGTTGCTTCTAATTCAGCAGCCTGGGCCAGAGACTTTCTGATAGAGCCTAAGTATTTTGTTCACTTAAACTGCTAGAGAACAATGATAAGTTCTAGAAACAAGGCTTACTTGGACTTTGGTGTCTTTCGGTGCACTTGGCATCTTATTGGCAGGGAAAACCCAAAGATGGTTAAAACAAGACTATAAGTCTATAGGAACCAAGTGATGGTGAGGAATATATAACAAAGGGAAAGAAATCAGTGTAAAATTGGAGTTTATGAAACATAAACAAGAACCTAATTAATCTTACTGAAACAATAATTTTCAGGGAAACTGGGATCAGAAAATACAGTGATAGTTGGGAGATCAGAATTCTTGGGACACCTTTGATCCTGCAGGGTCTGTCATTACTTTCCTCTTCAATGTATGATCACACTCCACTGTGAAATAATCAACAGAATCACTGGGAGACATGAGATGACTAAAGATCCGTGAAGGGTTGCAGGAACTCTCTCAGAGCCCTTGGACAACCAAGGGCTGGTTGGTTGAAGTAAAATGTGTGGGTCTATCCCCACAATAATTTCTTTGAGTGCTCCTGGCTCTTCAGTGTTGTTGGACCCAGGGAGACTTTCTGATTACTTCTTCTCTAGTAGTCCTAGCTCCTGGATAAGAAGCTTCTTGGTTTCACTTAAACTTTCAAAGTCTCTTCTTTGATGGTGATATTTGCAATAACATTTTAGAAACACCATTTATTTCTACCTCCTTTTGTTGCCACGCTGTAAAAAAAAAAAGCTATTTTCCCGGTTTATAGAAAGAGAGCTTGAGGTTCAGAGAGATTAAGCAATTTGCTAAATGTCATTAGCACACCTGTGTCAGAATAAGAAAAGGAATGTTGAGCTCAATATCTCAGAGGTTTTTTTTGGTTCTTGGCTAGGATGGTTCCATTTATTTTAACCCATAAGTCAGCATTAAAACACAGATGATATGTGCAGAAAATGCCCTGTTCCACTGCTGCACAAAGCCCTCAGCTTCTGATAAGGCTGCAAAAAATGCTGAAGTTCGTTTTGCACAAATTGATCCGTTGGACTCATCCTGAACTCCACTGTACTCAGCTGCTCTTTGCTGGTAGGTTATTTTTGCTTTTTATAGTAGAATTCACCAAGTAATTATCCAGATAGGATTTCTCTTTTTAGTCTCAACTTGTTACATTCTTTTTTTGCATGTCTCGTGATGGCTGCTTGTCAGTCATGTCACTCATTTGAGGAAAGAAGCCTAAGGTCATCATTAGCTCATGGCTTGATTGTCTGGAGATGAAACCCTGGACATTTCTTATGTCTCTTATCTTGCTTGTGGTAAGAGCTATAATACATTCACTCTCCTTCTTCTCACTACTATTAAGAACCCCCATATTGACTTCCCAAAGGGTAAATCACTGTACTTCATGATATAGCCATGTGTTAGTGATGATTAATCCTCAGCCTTATAACGACAATTAGGGCACAAGTGAGTTTCACCAATTGACTGTCTTTTCCAGCTTCACCAGTACCTTGATGGTGTGGCTCCCATCTTCTTTAGCTGTAAGATCAGTTCCATCTTGCAGTCATATTGCATCCCTGCACAGCTATTCAACTTCTATGAAGATGGAGTACTCTTGATGTATTGAGAGCAATTTTTCATCCCTGATCACAGAAAAAGTGGCTTGAAAAGTTCATTGCACCATCTGCAGTCCCTTCAATTAATGTCTCAGCCTCTGTCTGTTTGGTTTTTACCCTTTCCAAGCCACTTGGTTTCTTTTAACTGATCGTACCATCTAGGGAAGAGATTCGGTTCACATGTTTAATACATCCGAATTCAGGTGTAACATGTGGACATCAGCATGTGAGCTGGCTGCTTCAGTAGAGATATACCCAATACAGTCAGCGGAGCCACTGCAGTCAGTAGGGCTGGCCAATACAGGTACCTAGAGCAAATTACAGTCTACACTGTATTGTCTGATCTTTGTTAGCTCAGACAGCCAGAGAACATGGAAACATCTGCATTATGAAACCTAAATGTAGGTATATGAATCTCCCTGGAAACATGGTTCAGTTGCCTAACTATGAGGATTTTGTATCACTTTGGGCACCCTCAGGTGTCCCACCTGGCCTCCCGCTTCTGCTGAAAAAGCCACTGTTCTGTCATTGATCACTGTCTTGTATCTGCCAACCTCACATAGTGGACTTGGAGGGCACTAGGACTCTCAGATGGCATTAGGCATCTATATTTAGGCAGCTGAATCCCATCCTACGCGTCTCACTTCTTATTCCTTGGACATTCATCTCACTTCTGGCTGCTGGTTCCTACTCCACAGCTGTTTGTGTCTCATCTCTTCTGTTTATTTGGCAGCACCACCTGTAAGAGGCAATCCATGTGATGTCTCCTTGTTCACAGGCTGCTTTTCAAGGCTTCTTTGCAGAGTGCAGTCTGAACACCTGAAGGAACACATAGGAAAGGAAAACCAACACTAGGTGACTATCCAGCTGTGTCTTGACCACGAATAAAGACTCTTCAGCCTTTCTGGTGACAATATACCACAGTTTTCAAAATAGCTAGGTAGCTAGAGTCCAAGAAGTTTCGATTCAGGAAACAGAGTTGATGTTGGAGATGGTAACAGCAAGATCCTTAGCAAAGTGTATTTGCCAACGGAAGGGAGGGGATCTTATCTCAGAGATTTCCTTGCTCTTATATACAACAGCTGTTGCAGTGTGTTGCGCTGTAAAGAAAGGAAAGGCTAGAAGGGAGGAAACACCCACTATTCTAGGAAAGAATTGAATGGGTTTTGCTATGGAAAAAGAAAAAAACACAACAAAATACTGTCAGGAAGAACATCTGGAATAAAACAGAAACATGAAAACAATGGAAAATGCTTTTGAAACCTAACAGCAAACTAGATCCAGGCTGCAGTCCAGAATAAGTGAAAATCTGGGTAGAAAAAACACACCTCTCTCTCTGTTCTCCCTTTTAATTTTTTTTCCTGTTTTCGCATAGTAGGGTTTTATCCTCTCCAGAGGTTAGACCTGAAGAAAGATTATGAATCAGCTGCAACCATTGTGCTAACAGATCCGTGTTGTAATCCAGGCAGCTGGACCTCACACTTCTTCAAGAAAGTATGTAATCAGTGGTGACTTTATTAGCAGCATAAGTTGTTTCTTATACATAGGATTATCATATATGGTTTTTTTTTTTTTTGCACTGTGTAGTGTATGCATTGTGGTGCCAGCACTCCCTGGAAGAACATCAGCTTTAGAAACCTCTTGCAGAAGGTCACACACCTGCAGTGAGGCCATTTGATGTGACATCTATCATCAGACAGACAGCGAAGGCACAAACTGACTGTGCAGTGACTGTGCAGAAAGCCCAGCTTGTAGGAAGTTGCATGGTTGCTGCGTACACACCAGCAGATTGACATGTGTCTGCACTGAAGAAATACCTGAGATATCCAGAGCGGACAAAACACTGCTCGGGAGCACTGCTCAGGCTGGCAGATATGTGTCGTATCTGGACAGATGAGCAAACCCTTCGAATTCCAGATAAACTTTCCAGTTGGAAAAACATAGGTTTGAGGAAGCCCTGCCTATTTTCTGTGTACACTCTCTTTAGTCCCTCTTGACCTTTTCTGCACATCTCACCAGACACTTCTGCCAGCTTCTGGTCCTAATTACCGTTTTTCTGGTTCTCTGCCAGCAGTACCTTATTATCTTACTTTATGATCAACCAGGTTGCTCATCAAATTGGTAAGCCTTCAGTTGTAGTAGGAGTATGAAGTGGGATCCATTTCTGCACGTCTCGTGCAGGATTTGTTCACCACAATAAAGTGGGGCAAGTAGCCTGAAGTTTACACATCCAAAGTTCAGAGACAGGCACTTAAAGCCCAGATCCTTCATATATGTGTTGCAGAGATTATGATTGCAATGTTTATGGCAACTTGGTATTTTACAAAACTACATATTATAAGAGCTGTGATTTCATATGCCAGTTGCTTCGTAAGGTGATGAAACTTATCCAGCCCTGGTGACTTGTGTGCATTAACTATTTTGAATTTTCCTATGAGTAAGTGGAGGTAGCTGCCGTTTCCATACCTTCATTTTCATGAGCCATTCTGTAGGGCTGTATTTAGACTAAGCCAAATTGCATATCTCAGACCTTACTCAGCTTTTCCCTTTGTTTTCCTTTGTTCCCCATCCATTCACAGAGACAGCACTACATTTTCATTTTGAACATTCTTCACTTTCTTTCCTAATTCTTCACTTCCAAATTCTTGCTGACTTTGCTGGCCCATCTCTTTAATTTTTTTTTCCCATTTGTGTCAGCTTATCTGCTGGCTTTCAGTATCTTCACACTACTTTGGGTCGTTGATAAAATGTTTCATACCACAGGGCTTGCAAGACCAGACCTGTCTGAGTCAATGCCCCCATTCCAGTCAGTCAGCCTGTAAATTAATGTGTGCCATGTTCATGTTGTACCAGTGTAGTTTGTTAATCAGAAAGTTTTGTGATACTAAGTCAAGTGCCTTGGAGAAGCCAATTATATTATATCAAAGCTATTATCTTTATCAACTAAACCTGTAGTCTCATTAGAAGATGATAACAAGGAAGTTTCACAGGACCTTTTTTCTATAAAACCAGGTTGATTGGCATTAATTATATCATCCACCTTTAATGATTTATTAATTGTGTTCAGAGTTGGACATTCCATTTTTATTTACTTTTCCCCTAGAATCAGTGTCAAGTTGACAGGCCTGTAATTACCTGGGGCTCTTACTTTTATCTTTGTTTGAAATATTGGCACAATATTAGCTTTCTTCAAGTGCTCTGAGACATCGTGAGTGATCCCAAACTTACTGAAAAGTCCACCTTAATAGTCCAACGAGTTTCTGGGCCAACTCTTCTGTAGCACTTGCGTTCAAGTTACCGAAATCCATTGATTTAAACCATGGAACTATTAATGGAAATAAGCAAGTATTAAGATTATTTTTGTTCCAAATATACTTAAAACAAGTCTAATTTTTCTACTCATAGGTATCTCCTGTGCTCTTTTGTGACATATACCATTTACAGTTTCCAGCCACTGAAGCATTTCTGTGAATATTATCTTCCCATTTTTTATTTCTTTTCTAAGGATTTAATATGGTGAGGAGCTATTACAAATAGTTTTATTATAAATTCTTTGTTTCTCATTCTGATTAGATTTTTGGTTTGTGTGTTTGTTCTTTAATAAGGGTAACATTCTCTAACCTATTGTCATGTTTTTCAGGATTAAAAATCACAAATTTTAGCTAAATGTAGATGTAATTCTTTTAAAGGAGCGATAACTTCCAGTTCAAGCCTTTAGAATTCACATTTCCAAGCATTTGTCTGTGATTGTTAAGCTGGAAGCCTACTTAAAAATGGCTTTAAAATTGAGCTGAGAATTGGATATATCACATATCTCTTTTAAATGACTTAACTAGAAGAAATAGTAAATGCTTTGTAACCAGGAGTAAAATAGTAACGCCAATAATAACACCAACAGTAATAATGATAATTAATAATAATCCCCCCCTTTAAGTGATCATGATGAGGAAATGGTAATTGTGAATAACATTGTGAGATCAATATAAAGGTCTCCAAACATTTTTGTTGAGTCTTTCTTTGGTCTTCAGTGTAGCTAATAACTTTATCCCAGGGGGTAAGGTTGACCTGAGGACAGGGGAAGGCATGTTCAGGCTGAGTATTTTAAACCACAACTTGCTGTGAGGGTGAAGCAGGAAAACAATCACTCTGCATACAAAAAGAGACACAAATGCCTACGTAACTCTTCTGCTGCCCTAGGTGGATATTTGTTTAACCTAGTGCATCAGTGGTGAAAGCCCTTATCACTAGTTCTTTGTGAAAGTGGTATTTGATTACAGCCCGATTCCTGGTTTACTTCTGTTCAAACCGCAGCTGTGGAAGTTTAAGCAAGAAAGTCAAAGATGGTTTGGATGGACGATGGACACTGTGAGATTGAATTCCCTCCATGTCCCCAGAGAAGATACGAGCTCGCTGGTGTGAGATATATTAGATGGGGAGCATGCAAGTCTTGTACTGTTTGTCTTTTACCCATTTAAAAGCTGTACAGAGAATTTAAATATCCACAGATGTCTGTCAGACACTGGTAGGGAACAATGAATTTATTTATTGATTTCACTTAATTAAAAAATGCTCTTAAAGAGGAATGTTTCTTTAGGATATGAGATCGGCTCTCTTTTCCAAACTAGTAATTTTTAAATATTAAAAGAACATGACAGGCCAACTAATTTTGTACAGATATGTATATATTTTTTAGTTCTACATCTGCTGCAGTTTTCTGTTGCATAATTGATTTAATCTCTAATTTTAAAGGAACGCTGAACTCTTTTACTGGACTCCGCATACATTTCTCCAGGGCAAAAACTGTCCTACTTTTTCCTCCTTAGTCTGTTTAGTGCTGGGCCATTTTCTTCTGAAACTGTAAACTACCCTTGGTGAAATAAATGAAGTCACAGTTGGAATACAGTTTACTGTACAGACATATCACCACAAGATAAGAGCACCATCGCACACACCAAAACTTCTTGGGCATTTTTTTTCCCCTACTTTTTTCCCTCAGTCTTTCCATTGGTCTGAAAGACCACTTTACCCAACCTGGCTGCAAAACTCATGATTACCTGGGAACTGATGAAATTCTAAAGGAGCAGAAAAGCAAAAATGGGCTGAGGAGGGAAATGGTAGTTCAGCCATTGAGACCTTAAAATTTGGATTCACGCACCCCAGTTCCCCCCCAGTTTCAGCATTACAGAAGCCATTGATACCTCTGTGATGGGTTGTTGCTGTTTTGTCTTTATTGCAGGTTCTTTTCAACATCCCCTAGAAAGGGATTTAAAGCTGCTGGTCCTTCTTCGGGCATCTGAAGGGATTTACTGTGATCGTCTGGAGGGAATAAATGCCCCCCCAGGGAGTATTGGTATGAAACATGAGTTCACCTTTTCATAGGAAACCAATCTTAAGCAATAGCCAAATCTACCCTGTTGAGCCTGTTACTATGTCATATAAGAAAATAATGTGACAAAGGTACACACATTTTTTGAGTTAAAACTTTTAATGCTGACCAGGTCCTGGATTTTCTGTGGAGATTTTGTTTAGACAAAATTTGGCAGAAGCAAGCAACTAGGTGCCAAATCCTGAGGTCTTTATGTGGGAAACTGGAGAGGACTTAAGAGTACTTACACATATGTACAAGGTTTGTGTTGGTTTTAGATTTGAGATTTGTAAAAGGTAGTTGTCAAAGCTGAAGATATTAAAACTAAGATGACCTTGTTGAGTGGAGAGAAATGCACATTGCCAGAAGGTATTTGATGTCAGTTATCTTTGGTCTCTCTTAGGATGAAACAAATTGCCCTCAAGTTTCCAGGCTAGGATGATGAGCTTAAACTCATATCACTATTTTTAAATGCCTGACTTAAGTGAGATGAATTACATCCAAGAGCTACTGGATGGATACACGCATTTAAATATTTCCAAGCATTTGGACCCATAGAAAGATTGACAAAAGAAGGTTTATGTTAATTTTTACATGTCCTCATATAATTATGGTTAAAGAAATAAATTAACTTTTTTGTTTTCCATATTTTAAAATATGTTTTAAACAATACTTGAGTATTGCAAGACTTTGTTCGTTGCTGAACTTTTGTAAAGACAGTAGAAATTCGAACTGCTATTATGAAAAATTGCCTGGATCAAGACTTGTAGAATATTAAAGAAATTCAGAGAAAAAACAAATGAACAAACTAACAAAAGCCCCAATTTGTTTCTGATAGTGACATTGAGAAACTATTGCACACATTGATCAAGCAACGACAAATTTCTAGCAAATAGCTAAGTGGAATGTTTGGAAGGCAAGACAGAAAGCTAATTGACAGAGGAAATGGATTCTGAGGGGTTTTTAAGCCTAAATTACTTAGGAGTTGAAGTATAACAAGAGCTAGCAATTTGACTTCCTGTAATTTTAAGGGCTAGAAACAAAGATAGATGCGTTGCAGTCGTTTAGCACGCTATCATGGATCAGATGAGACTTCACAACTGTTCATGCTATCCTCTTAAACCACAGCAAATGCAAGATCATGGAAGTTATTTTGAATGTCTGCTTTGGTGGGATAATCAGGGTTGCATTACCAATGCTTGCAGGAGGCTTCTTTTGGACTATGGTGACACAGTATGTCACAGAAAAAGTTGTCCATGGAGGAGATTAGCCCAAGCAGTAAAATGGGTTTACTAAATACCTGAAGCATAAGTCCTCTGAAGCAATGTGTCACTATTAGAGATGCAGAACAAATGTCGAACTGACTCAGATTTCAGATCGGGTCAGCAAATTGAAACAAAACATTTCAGTGCAGGAAATCGGAAATTTTTTCATGCTTCAAATATAATCTTGGAACATGTCATCTATATGAAAAGTTTCTATATTTTGGCTTTTTGCCCTGGTTTTGGATCCTTTTTCCAGAAAAAAATAGCGAATTTTTTACAGATCAGAAATATAAATAATAGCTGAGTAATTTTCTGTATCTTTCATTCCTGTAGTTTTTACTTAATTTGTTTACTTAAGTAGATTTTTTTTTTTTAAGGTAGATACATTTGTCTGCAATTCCAGTTTGAGTTAATGAGACTTCTGTGGTACAATCCCCTTTCTTGCCTTTGCATGTGATGGTCATTTTACTTTATTATGATTTATTTCTAGTTCCCTTTGTATTTCAAGTGGAGGCTATGTGTTGTTCTTACACTTTTCATAAAATATAAAAACATGTTTTAATAAATATAAAGATTTCCACATATTAATTATTGATTCAGTTCTCAAGTCTCTCTTTCCCCTAACCTTCGAACTCCTGCTTCTGTTTTTTTCCAGGGGTTTATGGACAGGTGCAAATTTATAGCGCTTATCCTAAGACATCTTGGACACATCTGGGAACTAACATTGCTCCTGGCAATGAAAGGTGGTGTTTTGCCCAAATATGCTTCCAAATACTGAGTTTTGGCTTTCATTCCAATGACTTGTATTAATGTTCCTATGAGTTGTATTATTCTTTTCCTTTGTGATAGGCTCTGTTTAAACTGTCTAGGTACGAAAAGAACAACTGTGTTACATCTTGCAAGAAAATTATACTATTTTTAGATTAATTTTAATTCTAAAGAGGAATGAAGCTGAGATTTGCTTTTTTCCTTCTGTCCTTCCTTCTTTGCTTGCTTCTGCCCTTCCGTCCTTCTTCCTTCCTTCCTTCCTTTCCTTCCTCTATCTCTCCCTCTGCCTTTCTCTTTCTTTATAGAAGGAAGAGATGTACT
>JANHGO010000037.1:5566280-5582958 GCA_024606505.1 Aquila spilogaster
CTAGTTCTAGAACTGGAAATAAGACTGCTGCATCAGCGTGCTGATATACCAGAACTAATTAGCTCTCCTGAGAGGCAGAGCTCGTTAGCTTAGGCCTGTTGCTGTGCAACGTGGCCTCGCAGTCTTTGGGGTCAAAATTGAGTGCCTGAGTGGGATTAGACCCTGGGAGTTTGCAATTCTGAATTGCAGTGTTCAGCTCCTCAGAGCAGGGTGCTCCACTGCACGCAGTGAAACTGTCTCTGCTCTTCGGAGGAGCTTTACTGAGTGGAAAAACCACAACAAAGTGTTTAACAGACGAAAAGAGGGAAATGATATGTGAAAATGGTAGGACTGGTGGACAAGCGTAAACTGTGACTGTCTTCCTCCATCAGTATTAAAAAGCGCGTAGGATTCTATCACTAGAATTGAGACGTGTGAGTAGCAGGTGTGCAGAAACCATCCTCCTCTCCCTTCCATTTCTGGAATTGTTCTTCTGTTTTAGCCCAAGAGTATCAACATGAGTATGAACGCAAATTTGTCCATCATCTGGACTCTCTTGAGAAAGAACTACTGTATTGCTTGTCTGCCTTTTCTGATTACCCTCTCCTTGCTTCCTGCTTTCTTTCTCCTCTCCCTCCTCATTCTTTCTGGCTTGGAGATGTTGAAACCTGTATTGATGGTGGGAGGTGGCAGCGTGCAGTGTCTTGAATTGGAATCATAGCCATTACTGGTGTGACAAGTGCACTGAGTGTCTTGCTCAAATGAAAGCACCTGAAATGTAATTGGGCAAGAAGAATTTTCAGTCCATTTGTCATACCTTGCTTTGCTGCCACAACTTTGCATATGAGTTTCTGGTTGCAAGAGGTGCAAGGTCCTTCCTCGGATCCGGAATCTAGAATGAAATCATTAAAATCTGTTCAGTCGTGGCATTTTATGTATGCTTCCCTTCCCATTTTACAGAGTGATGGCATGCTCCTCTGGGTCCTTATGCTTCCCCTCGTCCCAGAAGGGCTGCCCAGAGCAGGGTGCCCAGCACCACAGCCAGGGGCTGTGGGAGATCCCTAGTGAAGAGCCTATTTTAGCTGCTCCTAATTATCTCTTCTGGAAGCTATCCACAGTGATTTTCAGCTTGAAAGCCAAGTCCTGTGCCTACTTGTGATATGCTCTGCATTACTGATCCCTCAGCCTCCCAGCCCCGGAAGAACAGTTTTAAAATCTTATAAAAGTGAGTAATGGATGTTCAGGTCTTGTTTCTGGTGCAAAGAAGTGCATCGGTGTAAGTCTCTTCCAGCTGGAAAACTTTGGCTGCAGGACCATGTGCCGTTATCTCTGAAGGTTCACCCTCCAGAGCTGCAGCCGTCCCGCAGTGATTTACCATATGTACCAAACAGGCTTGGACAGCCTTTGCACCTTGAAAAACAAGCTGGAGGAGTTTAGTCATGCTGGTCTGGCAGCATTAGCTTCTCAAGACCTCGGATTTTCAGGGCTTTGGTTTATGGTTTTCGGTGTGACACACTCCTGACGCAGCGCACTTGGGATTGGAGGAAGAACGTGTTATAATTCCAGCCGATGGAATGCTGTTTTGAAGGGTATTGGTATGATATCATGTAGCCTCTGGCAATTTCTTTTTCTTCCTCTTCTTCTTCTTCTTTTTTTTTTTTTTAGTGGTGGAATTCACTTTGTTATTCATTTTCTGATTTTGATTTTCTTTGAACTTTTTCTGTTTGAAGAGATGAATGCTGGAGTACTGTATCTCATATAATAGCTCTTCTGTTGTGCCTGATTTCCATTCAATGGCATGCTATGGTGTTTTATAGTGCAATGCAGTTGATCAAAGGCATTTTGTGTCAGTGCTGGAGTCATTAGCGAGTTCTCAGTGTGGTACATCTGAACATTAAGACTGTGGCATACCTGTGAGCTTTTGTGTGGAGGAAAATATATGGGTAATGAAATGTAGCCCTGTTTTCAGGCTTGAACTATCGTTTCCTAAAAGTGGTTGCTTGCTATTATGTGAATGTCTTCATTGGAGAATAGCCACTCAGTTTTGTCATTCTGTGAAAGTAAATCTCATGAGCTCAGTGACCGAAGGTTTATGATTTTAACCCCTTTGCAGCCATCTCCTTCTAATACATGGCTGAGCATATTCTGTAAGGTCCGTGTTCGTCCTGAAGCCTCCCTTGAATCTGCCTTTCTCAAGCGTGCGAGGACCTGCTTTGCACTGAAGGAGCCTTCTGTTGTCTCTACAGAACATTTCCCCCTCCGAGAACTTCGCACCCCAGGCATCACACCCTGCGGTTCTGTTCAACTGAGGAAACCACAGGTTTGCAGAGATGTCTCCGAATGGGAGAATTTCTTACAGCTGTGTTTCAGGGCTCACGTACATGATGCCACAGTTACAGAGCGGCCAGCATCTCCTTGAGAAAACCTTTTTTAGAAGGGTGTGCAGCTCAGCAAAAAATACCTGCTCGAGACAGAAGCCTGACATATAAATAGTATGCCTAGGAGCCCTTCTTTTCCTTGTAAAAATGTTTCCGTCTGTGTTTGATGAATATACTTATGGCCTTTGTCAACTGCAGCTTCTTGCCACATTCTCGAGCTGTGATTTCACAAACTACATACCCGTTCTGTCTGAGAGATATCATTTGAACAGTATCTTCCCCCTTATTCTCTTCTCTCTGTTTCGTATCCTCACATACTGTGCCTACCCTTCTCAGCTCTGCAGGGCATGGGACTACAACTGCCCTGTGAAGAGATTACAGGCAGGAGTTTCTTCATGCCTGTGAAAATATACCGAGTACTATCAGTATGAGATTTAGGGAAAAAAATACTGCACTTGCATTTGCTCTGTAGAGACTTATTACATCGGAATGCTGTGAAAGTGTCACGTACTTGAATGATGCTTCAGCCCGAGGATGCAGGGAGTTTCTATTGAGATGGGGTGTTCTGAGGGGCCTTGGTTAGCTGCACTGCTTGGCTTAGGCTTTGAGAACAGAGCAACCAGGGTGTCCCACGCAGATATCCAGGGAGAAAGAAGGAAAAAAAATGGAAAGAAAAAGGTGGGAAGACTGAATTACAGGGGCAGAATAGGACCGTGTATGAAGAAAGGATGAACAAACCTGTAAGCAGACCCAGATCCCCTGAGCATGCAATAGATCCCTCTCCCCACACACCTGTGTCACATCCGGACTGCAAAACCAAAGAACTTGGACGTGCTAACGTTGAAACCGCCTACTCATATTGTTGCAGTCCCCTTCTGCGTGTACTCTGTGTAGTTTTATGTTCCCTGCAGATAATCTGAGAAGAGTTAACAAACCTTCACTCTGAGTGGCTCAAGTCAACCTCTAACTGCGTGTTTCCAGGAAAAGAATCACAGGATCACAGAATTGCAGGGGTTGGAAGGGACCTCCAGAGATCATCCAGTCCAACCCCCTGCCAGAGCAGCTCCCTAGACCAGGTTGCACAGGTAGCCATCCAGGCAGGTCTTGAATGTCTCCAGAAGACTTTCCTTGCACTTCCTATTGTATGGTCATTTCTGTTTTCATATAAAGAAGGTGCTAATGGCATTGGCAGGAGCAAAACTGCCATTAAGCATCTGATTCACTTCTCAAGACATTGCACCTCAATTCCTACCGCTTTCGGTAAGAGTTTCAAGTGGCCCATTCTCACTTCTTTGTCAAAGCCCATTGGAAAATGTGTGCTCCTTAATCCCTCCTGTTTTGTGTAGCTGTGCCTCGCAGTAAATGCACTTGATGTCAAAGGAAGGCCACAGGACATCTCTGGGTAGGATTTGGCAGCTGCCCTTGTGTTGACAATCCACGTTTTCTGCAAGTTACGTTTATGAAGGTCACAATCCTATAGGAAACTTCTGCTCCACATAAAGACTCTGAATGGCAGCATCTCATCGAACCCTTCTCCTCCTTCCAGGGGCATCCGCTGTCTCTGAGATGCACCATTCCAGGAAGCTGCTACTCTCGTTCATAACAAAAGGAGCTGAACACTGCGATTTAAGGGTCTGAGGTGGTTTCCGGTGCAATCAGCTGAAAAGCTCCCAGTGACATTAAAGAACATTAGATGTGTCCTGAGGGGGGAATTCACCTCTGTGTGGTGGCCTCCCATTAAAGTCTGTGCTGTTTAAGTCCTACTCATGCCCTGCAATGAAAGCTTAATTGGCATTTGGATGGCTCACCCACTGTGAATTTGCACATTTGGGGGGCAGCAGTGATGTCATTGTGCTCAGCCAATGACAGTTCAGAATTACCAGAAGTAAGGTAGCTTAGGAAATCATTAATTGATCTCCAGTGATACCCAGTGCTGTAACGGACTTTTAGTATCAGCTTGGTCATAGCGGGGACCGAGGAATTTGGAAGTGGGGTCAGAAGTGACTCACATTCCTTGCTTTGTCCTCAAGTAGCTGAGGGAATGGTACTTCCCCTGGTTTGTGCCAACCAATTAATTAATAGGGAATGCAATGCTTTTTCACTTCGTTCGTTCTTGTTCTTCATAATACCATGAGGGGAAAATATTGTCTGGAAAGTTTAACTCATTCCCGTTTCGTTGTATTAGTTGATCAAGATTTATTTTCATAAACAGAACCAGACTCACCCAGTAAGACTGGCATGTCTCCAACTTGCTGCCATTTATAAGCATTCTTAATGTTGAAATATGACATTTTATGAGACTTAAGCATGCAAATATAAATTTAATATTATAAATATTACGTTATCATTCATTTGTCAGATTAAAGTCATGCTGTGGAGCCTCAGCTGTAGATGAAGCTCTGGCTGTGGATGCCGCACAAACACACAGTCCCTGTTCCAATGGTTCTAGGCCAAAATTTAAATAATCTGATCTCAAGAAAAGCAAACCTTTCAAGCTTCTCCATTTTCATACTTATATTCCACATCACTTTCTGCTTTGTTTTTCAGACCGGACCATCCTGGTGGACACAGATCTTCCCCCTCTAAGAGGTCTCTACATCCTTGGGACTCTTGAGTTCCCCACCAACTCCAGCATTGTCCTGAGTGCAGCCTGTATTGTGGTGGTGGGAGGTACCCTGAACGTGGGTAAGTGAGCAGCATGTCTTTGGGTTGCCTGGGGTTTTATTTCTACTCTTGATGGACAAGGAATGAAGGAAACCTTCTGGGTTAGACACCTCCTAGTCATTACATTTCTTCCCAGGTAATAGTGATAGGACAAGAGTTAATGGCTTTAAGTTGTGCCAGGGAAGATCCGTGTTGGTTATTAGGAAGCATTTATTTTCAGAAGAATGGAAGCGCATGGGTAGAGGCTGCCCAGGGAATGTTGGGGTCACCGTCCCTGGAGGTGTTCAGGAACCGTGGAGATGTGGCACTGAGGGATGTGGTCAGTGGGCATGGTGAGGGTGGGCTGGGGTTGGACTTGATGATCTTAGAGGTCTTTTCCAACCTTAATGATTCTATGATTCTACTGCTTCATAGCTGAGATTTCATCTGGTGCGTGTAAAAGCCCTCCCTACTTCATGTGAGGCTGCCTCATAAGACAGTAATTCCTCAGGGCAGGCTCTTGCTCACTGTTCAAGCAGTACTTGGTGTCTGTAGGCGCTAGTGAGGCACTTAATTGTTGTAACAGATATTCAAAGCCAACAGAAGCAAAAGGTGGAAAAGCATTTTGTCTGAAAATCTCTCCATGTCGTACATTTGGCACAGCTGGATTCAGATCATTGGTTCTTCTCAACCCACTGTACAGGTGAGGTGCTACCTGGCCCCTAATGCTTTCAGAGTCCCCGGTATTACTGGGGCCGTTCCACATTACTTGCAATGGACAGGGCAGTGTTTTTCTGCAAAGAAGTAATTATGTAGTTCCCTTTAATATCAAGGTTTCTAAAGCCGGGCATTGTATTTACTTACAGGGATCCTTAGGACGCCGGGATCACATTGTTGATCACTGTCTGACCTTTCTCAAGATTGGTTTCATGAACTTTAAAAAGATAATTTGTTTGTGAACTCCAGTATTTGTTTGTTGTTAATCTCAAGGGACTGTTTAGTTAATACAGCAGTGGTCAGAAGAGTTATTTTGCTGCCTCGTGTTTTCTACTGTAAAAAAAAAAAGAAAGGTTTGAGAGCTAAATCTGGGAGGTTAATGTGTCTATATACTTAAGAGACTCTCAGTCATTTCTTAGTTCCACTCTATGGTATTTTAAATGTGGTTTCATATTGGTTTTAAGAAAAAGCATGTGTTCGCTGCTAAAAAGCTTATTAAAAAACATTGAGGTACTTAGCTGCACGAAGTCCCCTCCAGCGTATCTGTGACTAGTCATGACATTAAAAGCCAAACAGGTATTTGCAGCTGTTGAATCGTGGTCCAGCTTCTTCTGGAGAGATATGCCCTTGCTCCAGTTTGAGCTGCGAAGATGATAGGTGGATAGAAACCTTGAGTTTCCAACATCTTTCACTGGCTTCTATGCTTGCTTCTAAAATTGAGATTGCATGTGTTTTCCCTTCCTTTTTCTCTTCCCAAATGTTCAAGGCCTAAAGGTAGCTTCTTGGAGCCCATCTGTCCAATCCTGCCTGTTCCATGCCTGAAGGAAGGTTTTGAAGCCCATCTGTCCAATTCTACCCCACCCTAAAGAAATCCTGACACAAAGTAGGTAATGAGACAGTTTAGTAAACAAATTTAATGGATGTGGACATCAACATTCAACATTGCCTGAGCAGGATCTGAGGTTGACATCACGTGATCCAATTCCCCAGGTCCTCCTTGTGTAACATCTCCGTGCCCTGTTTTTGGCATAGCAATCTTTGGCCATGTAGTTGCTGCAAATCCGGTGGCCTGTGCCAAACCAACGCTTTCTGGCAGTCTTGAGTATTTTATTCACCTCAGCTGCTAGAGAATGATGGTAAGCACTAGAAACACAACTTTCTTGTACTTTGGTACCACTTGACATCTTACTTTCAGGTAAAAATAAACTAAGTCAGGTGGTATAAATGTGATTATAAGGAACTCAGTGACATTAGAAATATAAAACAAAGCAAAGATCTGTGTAAAAGCAGAGGTTTTGAAATACCAACCATATCTAAATTACTTTTGCTAAAACAGTAATTTGCAGTAAAGCCGGGATGGGAAGATACAGCAAAAGCAGGGAGATCAAAACTCTTGGGACACCTTTGATCTTGGAGGGTCCGTCATCAGTTCTTCAACATGTGGCATAATCTGTGGTCAGTGTTAATTATGATCAGCAGAATCACGGTGAGCTTTGAGATGATTCATGCTCTGGAAAGGATTGAAGCCCTCAGACAAACAAGAAGTAATGTGTGGGTCTATCTGCAAAGTAATTTCTTGGAGTGATCCTAAACCCTCAGCACTGTTGGACTCAGGGTGATCTGGTGATAATATTAGCAGTAACATTCTAGAAATGCCATTTATTTTTACCTCTCTGAACTGGCATGCCTTAAGAAAATAATTATTTTTCCAAACTGTAACAGAAGAGATGGAGATTCAGAGAGATTAAGTGATTTGCTAAATACCCTCAGTGCACAGTTTTAGAAGAAGAAAGGAAATGCTGATCTCACTGTACCAGAGGTTCTTTTTAGGTCGCATCCTGGGATAGTTGCATTCGTTTTAACCCACGTCAGCAATAAAGCACAGACAGCATGCATAGAAAGTGCTCTCCTCCTCTGCTGATCAAAGCCCTCTGCTCTTGATAAGGCTGCAGAAAATGCTGGAGAACCTTCTGTACAAATTGATCTGTTGGACTCATCCTGATTTCTACTACTATTAAATTCCCAAACGATGAGCATGTGTTAATGATGATTAATGCTCATCCTCATACAGACAACTGAGGCGCAAGTGAGTCTTACCAAAGGACTTACTTCTCCAGTGCCTCAGTAGCATGGGTCCCATATTCTTTAGTTGTGAGCTCAGAATCTCATCCAACAATCCCATTACATTCATGTGCAGATGCACAACTTCTGTTGGACATGGAATACTGTGGAGGTACTGCAAGAAGTTTTTCATCCCTGATAACAGCAAAAGCGTTGTGAAAAGTTCATTGCACCATCTGCATCCCCTTCATTTCACCTCTCAGCTGTCATCTCTTTGTTCCTTGCCCTTTCCAAGCCATTGGTTTCTTTTAACTGATAGTATCAGTCTGGGGCAGAGTTTTGGTTTAGGTGCTTAAGGCACTCACGTTTAGGTGTTACATGTGGACATCAGCCTCTGAGCTACGTGTTTCTGTGGGACTGCTCAATATGGTGTTCTAGGTTAAAATACAGCCTAAGCTGTATTGTCTGATCTTTGTTATCTCACATGCTCAGAGAACGAGGATTCACCTACGTGAAGAAACTTCAACATAGTTCATTGAATCATGGAATCATTAGAATTGGAAGGGACCTTTAAAGACCATGTGGTCCCACTCCCTGCAATGAACAGACACCCACAGCTCCATCAGTGCTCACAGCCCCATCCAGCCTGACCTTGGGTGTCTGCAGGGACAGGGCATATGAATCTCCCTGGGAACATGGTTCACATGCCTAAATATAGGGACTTTGAATCACTTAGGACACACTCAGGTGTCCCATCTGACCCTGTTCTCTCATTGATCCATGTCTCCTATCTGTCATCCTTACACAGTGGGTTTGAAGGTGTCTAGGGCTCTCAGATGGCATTAGCTATCCATATTCTGTCAGCTGAATCTCATCCTCCATCTCACTTATTCCTGAAGCATTCATCTTTGGCTGCTGGCTGTAGCTCTCCCTGTCTGCCTCTTATCTGTCCTGTTCATTTGGCAGCAGCAGCTATAAGAGCCAACAACACGATGCCTCCTTTTTACAGCTGCCTTGTGGGATGTAGCTTGGCCATCTGAAGAAATGGTTGTGAGGGATAACCAACACTATGCACTGATCACGAATAAACATTCTGCAGGTCTTCTGGTGACGATACACCACTGTTATCAACATAGCTGGTCAGGGAGAGTCCAAGAAGTTTTGGATTCGGGAAACACAGAGCTTCTATTGGAGAAGGTCACAGCAAGATGCTTAGCAACGTCTATTTACCGATGAAAGGGAGGAAGCCTTATCTCAGAGAATTCCTTGCTCTTATATGCAACAGCTGCTGCAGAGTGTTATGTTGTAAATAAAAGAAGGGTTAGAAGACAGGAAACGCCCGCTATTCTAAGGAAGAATTCACTGGGATTTGCTGTGGAAAAGTAAAGGAAGAAAAGAAAACATTAAAAATTGTCAAGAAGAACATCTGGAACCAGAGTGAAATGTGAAAACAATGGAAAGTTCTTTTGAAATGGGACGGAAAACTGAATCCAGAATGAGTGAAAATCTGGGTAGAAAATATATACTCCCTTTTTTTTCTTGCCTATTTTCGTGTGATATATGTGGTATTTTGATATATTGTGCCGATTTTCCCCAGAAGAGCATCAGTTGAGACCCTCTTTGTGGAAGTGCACACACCTGCGGTGGGGCCGTGTGATGTGACATCAGGCACCAGGGTGACCGGGAAGGCACGCAGTCACCATGTGGTGCCTGTGCAGGAAGCCCAGCTCCCAGGCATCAACACGCTGACCCCCATCTGCGCCAATGTTGCTTGGGAGCTCTGTCCCAGGCTGGCATAGACACGCCAAGTCTATGCAGATGAGCAAACTTCTCATTCCAGCTGTGAAGAGAGGTGTGTTTGAGAAGGCCCTGCCTGCTTTCAGCATACGCTGCCATTATTCCCTCCTGAACTTTTCTGTGCCTCTCAGCACACAATTCTGTTGGCTTCTGGTCGCAATTACCCTTTTCTCACCTCTCTGCCAGCTGTGCTTTATCACCTCACCTTACGATCAACCAGGCTGTCATGAAATTGGTGAGCCAATAATATGGAATGGGATCCATTTCTGTGCGTCTGATGTGCAGGATGGGTAATGTGAGAGCTTGATGTGACTTTATGTAAGGCTCGCTCGCCACAATAAAGTGGTGCGAGTAACTTGAACTTTTCACATCCAGAGTTCAAAGGCAGCACTTAAACCCAGATCCTTCACATGTGTGTTGCAGAGATGACGGTTCCTGTGTCTATAGCAACTCAGTCGTTTTACCAAAACGACTTATTACAAAAGCTGTGATTTCATGTGACAGTTATTTCATATGATCGTGAAAGTTATCCTGCCCAGTGATTTTTGTGCACTAACTGGTTTGGATTTTCCTTTGAGTAAGCTGAGGGAGCTCAGAGAGCTGAAAAAGACCTCTTTTATTACATCTTGAACGTTCTTCACTTCCCCTCCCTGTATTCTTCACTTCCAAGTTATTGCTGTGTTGGCCGGTCCTTCTCTTTTTTTCCCCACGTGCATCATACTTCCAGTCCCTTGATACACCTTTGGGGCACTGACAAATTGTCATATACCACAGTGCTTGCAGGACCATACAGACCTGCTTGAGTGAAAGGTCCTATTTCAGTCAGTCAGCCTGGAAATTAGTGTGTGCCATATTCTTGTCGTAGTTTGTTAATCAGAAAGTTTTGTGCTACCAAGTCAGATGCCTTGGGGAAGCCAATTATATCAAAGCTATTATCTTTATCAACTAAACCTGTAGTCTCACGAGAAGGTGATAACAAGGAAGTTCCACAGGACCTGTTTGCTATTAAGCCATGTTGATTGGCATTAATTATATCATCCACCTTTAATGATTTATTAATTGTGTTCAGAGTTGGACATTCCATTTTTACTTTTGTTTTTTTTTCCACTAGAATCAGTGTCAAGTTGACAGGGCTGTAATTACCTGGGGCTCTTACTTCTATCTTCCTTTGAAATACTGGCACGGTATTAGCTTTCTTCAAGTGCTTTGAGACACTGTCACTGATCCAAACTTATTGGAAAGTCCACTTTAGTAGTTCAGTGAGTTTCCAGGCCAACTCTTTTGTAGCCCTTGCATTCGAGTTACTTACACTCATTGACTTAAAACTGAAAAGCTAATAATGGAAATAAGCAAGGTTAGGATTATTTTTGCTCTAAATATATAGAAAACAAGTTGATTTTTCTAGTCATAGACAACTCCTGCATTCTTTTATGTCGTGTACTGTTTACAGTTTGCAGGCAACTAATCATTCCCATGAGCGTCATCTTCCCTTTTTGGGTTTCTTTTCTAAGGAATACAGTGATGAGTAATCATGAGTATTTTTATTATAGCTGCTTTGTTTCTCACTCTGATCTGAGAGAGGGAGCAATTTGAACAAGGGCAACGTCCCCTAAAACATTGCTGTGCTTTTTTAGGAATATTATATATTATATAAATATAAATAAATATATTTCTTTTTAAAGAGTCATCACTTCCAATTCAAGCCTTTAAAGTTCACATTTCTCTGTGATTCTTAAGTCTGGAAGCCCACTGAAAAATAGTTTTAAAATCAAGCTGAGAGTGGAATATATCGCATAGCCATTTTTAATTGACTTAATTAGAAAAAATATTAAGCTCTTTGTAACCAGCAATAAAATAATAACACTAGTGATAACATGAATAATAATTTGTAGTGATAAAAACGCCCCGGTTGAAAGGGCTGTCATTATGATCAGGAAAAGGTAATTGTGAATAACTTCTTAACATCAGCATTAAGTTCCTTAAATATTTTCCTGGTCATCCTCATAGCTGATAACTTCATCAGTGGGGGCAGGGTTGACCTGGGGACCGGGGGAGGTATGTTCAGGGTGAGTATTTTAAATCACATCTTGCTGTGAGGGTGAAGCCAGGAAAACAATCACCCTGGGTACAAAAATAGACACAAACGTCTATGTAACTCTTCTGCGGCTCTAGCTGGATGTTTGTTTAACCTAGTGCATCAGTGGTGAAAGTCCTTGTCGCACGTTTTCCCTTCTAAAGCCAGTATTTATCTATGGGAGTTATGGGAGTTTAAACAAGAAAGTCAAAGATGAGTTGGATGGAAGATGAACACTGTGTGTTTGAATTCTCTCCCTGTCCCCAGAGCAGAAACAAGCTCACTGGGATGAGATGTGCTGGATGGGCAGCGTGCAAGCCTTGTGCTGTTGGTCTTTTATCCTTCTAAAACTGTGCAGAGAATGTAGATGCTCACAGATAATCAGTCAGACAGTGCTGGGGAACAATGAATTTATTGATTGATTTCACTTAGTTTAAAAACACTCTTGAAAAGGAATGTTTCTTTAGGATACAAAATCAGCTATCTTTTCCAAACTAGTAATTTTTAAATATTAAAAGAACATGACAGGCCAGCTAATTTTGTACCGATACATATATATTTTTTAGTTCTACATCTGCTGCAGTTTTCTGTTGCATAATTGATTTAATCTCTAATTTTAAAGGAATGCTGAACTCTCTTACTGGACTCCGCATACATTTCTCCAGGGCAAAAACTGTCCTACTTTTTCCTCCCTAGTATCTGCTTAATGTTGGGCCATTTTCTTCTGGAACTGTAAACTACCCTTGGTGAAATAAATGAAGTCACAGTTGGAATACAGTTTACTGTACAGACTTATCACAAGATAAGAGCAGCATCACACACACCTAAACTTCTTGGGTATTTTCTTTTCCCCTCCACTAATAAAATCTTTCAGTCGGTTTGAAAGGCTGTTTTTAGCCATCTTGGCTGCAGAATGGAAAGTTATCTCGGAATTGGTGAAATTTTAAATGAGCAGAAAGGGAAAGATGGGTGGAGGAAAGAAATGTTCAGTGATCAGAGAGATGAATGAGAACCTCCTGTCTTTACGCACTCATTGCTCGACCTTGGGCAAACCCTTCTGGGACTCTAAATTTGGATTCAGCTCTCCATTCCCTCTTAATTTAGGCACTTAACTGAAACGTCTGAATTTGGAGCAGTCTCTCCCAGGCTGCCTACAAAGTCACTGGAGAGGCAGCCACTTCCAAGGGGACAAGTCAGGCTATATAGGATGTGTGTGTCACCCAGTGAAAGAACTTCTCTTTCTCACTGTTGACTCCAAGGAGAGCCTGGGGCATATATGTTCCTAAGTGAAGTGGTTGGACAAAATATTTCCGCACAGACACGACTGGCATTCCCCATGTTCAACTTAGCTCCAAGAGGGACCTCTGGCAGGGAGCAAGATGCATGGAAACCATTTCCATGAGTCAAGAGAGAGCACCATTTCGGAATCACAAAACCACTGATGCTTCTGTGATGGGTTGTTGCTCTTTTCTCTTTATTTCAGGCTCTTTTCAACATCCTCTAGAAAGGGATTCAAAGCTACTGATCCTTCTTCGGGCGTCTGAAGGGGTTTACTGTGATCATCTGGAGGAAATAAATGCCTACCCAGGAAGTATTGGTATGAGACATAATTATACCTTTTTATAGGATACGAACCTTAGGTAATTGCCAAGTCTGCTGTTGTTGAGACTATTACTATGCCATACAAAAAAAACCAAACACCTTACAAAGGTACATACATTCTTTTGAGGTAAAACTTTTACCAGGTCAGTTCCTGGGGTTTCTGTGGAGTTTTTGTTTGGACAAATAAGCAACAAGATGTCCAGTTCAGAGGTCTTCACATGAGAAATGAGAGAGCACTTGAAAGAACTCATGCATATGGACAGAGGTTTAGTCTTGACTTGCTAGTAATTAGGTTCTGAGGTAAAGTAGCGTTGTGGAATGGAGAGAGATGCGTACTGGCAGAGGGTATTCTGTCTCACTTATCTTTCATCTCTCTTAGAATGAAACAAATTGTCCTCAGAGCCTAGGCTGATGAGCTTAAACTTGCGTTATTCACTTATATTACTCATTTTTTAATTCCTGACTTAAGTGAGATGAAGTACATCCAAGAGATACGGGCTACAAATACACACATTTAAATACTTCTAAACATTGAGACCCATAGGATTGACAGGAAAAGGTCTATGTTTAGATGTTGCATCTCCTTATATGATTAAAGAAATATTAACAGGTTTTGGTTTACATGTTCTAAACAGTACTAGAATATTGAAAGACTTCATTTGTTGGTGGACTTTTGTAGAAATTCAGTTCCATCATCAACAGAAATTTCTAGGATTTAGATTTGTAGAATATTATGGCAGTTTGGAGAAAAATGAATAATCAAGCAATCAAACCCCACCATCTGCATGTGAGAATGACACTGTTGCACACACTGATCAGGAAATTAAACACCTAGCAAATGAGTAAATGGAAGGTATGGAAGGCAAGACTGAAACTTAAGTGACGGAGGAAATTAATTCTGAGGGGTTTTTTAAGTTCTAAAAACCTTAGGAAGTGAAGTTTAGCTGTGGCTTATGGCATGGCTTTTTATCATTTTAGGACATCATTGTAGGGGCGAGAAAAGCAGACAGATACCTTGCTGCAGTTTAGTGTGTTATTGTGAATCAAATGAGACTTCATGACTGTCCATTCTATCATCTTAAACCACAGTAAATGCAAAGTCATAGGAGTTATTTCTTTGTGCTATAACCTGAGTTGCATTACCAGTACTTGCCACTGTCTTCTTTAGGACTGTCGCGACATGGACTGTAGTGACTCAGTGGTCATGGTGGTCATGGGTTGACAGTTGGACTAGATGATCACAGTGATCTCTTCCAACCTTAACGATTCTATGATTCTTTGACATAATATGTCATGAAAAAGTTGTCCAAGAGGGACATTAACCCAAGCACTAAAATGGAGGCCAGCAGACACTTGAAGCACAGCTCTTCCGAAGAGTTAGCATTGGAGATGCAGAATGAATCTTGTTCTTATTCAGACAAATTGAAACAAAAAACAATTCAATGCGAAAAGGTAGAACTTCTTCATGCTTGAAATATGATCTTTGTGGTACAATCTATGTGAAAATTTGTTGGTTTTTTTTGCTTATTTGAGTAGTTGCTTTTGTTTTTGAAAGTAGGCAAATCTGTCTGCAATCCCTGTTTGAGTCAATGAGCCTTCTGTGACATGATCCCCTGTCTCGGCTTTATGTGTAGCAGTCGTTTTAAAAGTTAATTATTCTGCTTTGCTTTCTATTTCAAGTTATGTGCTGTTCACACACTTTTCATGAAATATAGGAAAATGCTTTAAGATATAGGGAGGTGTTTAGTTACTCAGTACTTCCCTAATTTTTTTTCTCCTTCTATTTTTTCCAGGGATTTATGGGAAGGTGCAAATATATAGCTCTTATCCAGGGAAGCCTTGGACACGTCTTGGAGCTAGTGTTGCTCCTGGCAATGAAAGGTGATATTTTGCCCAAATATGACTCCAAGTAGGAAGTAGGAGTTCCCATTTCTGTGGCTTATACTAATATTACTCTTTTCCTTTGTGATGGACACTGTTTAACCTATGTTTAGGAGGAAGAAGAGTTATGTGACACCTTGCAAGAAAATTATACAATTTTTAGATTCAATTCTAAGGAACAAAGCTAATTTTTTTTCTTTCCTCTGTCTCTTCTTCCTTGCTTCTCTCTGTCCTTCCACCCTTCTTTCCTCTCTCCTTCCCTTCCTCCCACTCTCCCTCTGTGTTTTTCTTTCTTTTTAGATGAAATCCTCAATGGCTGATATCTTGGTGATTAGGATGCTTATTTTGGTTTGAGACTTATGTATGTATTTCACCTCTGAATTAAGCAAAACTGAGAAATCAAGACTTCAGTAAGTGTTGTCTGCAAGTAAACGTCATTCTGTGAATCATAATTTCTCCTATTAGAGCAGTCGTTTTTGTATAGGTTGTATAGGTAGTGAATTAGATCAGAGAGTATAACGTTGCTTGTACAACCCAAGGAGTAAGATATTTGAGATGTGGTACTTTCAGGATATATATTTTTCACTTGGCTGATACAGTTTTGGTTGTACCTTCTCTCTCCCGTTGCTGCACCTCCATAACTTTTTATAGCTGCTGCAGCAGACACAACTACAGGGGCCTATTTCAGTAGAGAGGTTTAATTGGAACCACGTCTTAAGACAGATTAAGTGGAGCTACCACAGCTGCTTGTTAGTTGAATATGTCTACTGCCTGAAGTTCAAGCTTTTGACCTGAGCCAGAGAATGTGTCTGCGTAAGGATCTCCCCTGTAAATGCCTTGACCACTCACTACTGCTAGCCTTATAGCATGGCCGTGCACCTCTCCCTCTGGACTTCTTATTCCTGACATTCTTACATGAAATTTTCATCACCTTTCTCAGTAACTCTCCCAAATGCTTGATTTTAAACTGAAATACATATAGCCAAAGGAAAATACTTAAAAGTTAGGCTTAATAAAAACTCATTGGAAGAGATGCCATCTAGGTAAAGGTGAAATACCAGCATTTAGGAAGGAATTCTTTGTAAACTCATTGTGAAGATGGACAGCGGAGGCACACAAACCTCAAAAATAGAATGTGTTTGTTGCTAGCTCTCACAGACTTGTATGTCTAATATAAATTGATCATTTAAAATTGCTGTATTTTCACTGGAGAGACAGATGCTTCAGATTCTTCCAGGTGCTGATGCAAGCCATGGTACATCAGTGTCACCCTCAAGAAGTTCTTCTTCTTCCCTCATTTTAATGCAAGGTTAGGGCCAGTAGATTCTTGACTGAAGCACACCAGTTAAATGTTTGAATGAAATGGATCCAAGCTCGTCCTGGCTTGCTGCCCAAATATTTTATATGAAATATCATGAGGTGCTAAGATACAAGTATTTGGAATTCATTCACATACCTTAAATATGGCACAACAGTCGTTTCCATTATTAAAGGGGAGGGGAGAGGAGGGGAGAGGAGAGGAGAGGAGAGGAGAGGAGAGGAGAGG
>JANHGO010000037.1:5583058-5604170 GCA_024606505.1 Aquila spilogaster
CTTCCTTCCTTCCTTCCTTTCCTTCCTCTATCTCTCCCTCTGCCTTTCTCTTTCTTTATAGAAGGAAGAGATGTACTTGAAAGTGGCTGATATCTTGGTGATTAGGATGTTCATTTTGGTTTAAGAGACCTACTTTAAAATCTCATCTCTGAATTAAGCAAAACTGGGATATGAACCATGTTCTTCAACATCTTAGATCAGTCCTTTACCAAGTGGCTTCTGGAGTGAACATCTTAATTTCTCCTATTAGAGTCAATCTTTTTTGTATATGTAATTAATGTCAATTGGCTCAAAGGGTATAAAGCTACCTGTATAGCCTGAAGAGTAAGGTGTCTGTCTGGGATGTGAACCTTCCAAGGTATAGACACATTTTCACTTAACCTTGGCAAAAATAGCTTTGAAATGCTATCTTCTCTTTCCCCGATACCACCCATCCATAAGCTTTTACAGCCCCTGCAGCAGACTCATCTTCATCATCGCTTACTTGTGAATTCAGCCTGAAGGCTTAGTCAAAACCTAAGGCATGTTAAGTGGAGTTGCCACAGATGCCTGTTAAATGAATAGGTGTCTACGGCCTGAAGTTCAAATCTTTCCTCTGAACCAGAGAACATGTCTGCATATAAGGATCTCCCATTTATGTGCACTGACCTTAGTTGGGGTGGGGTGGGCACCTACCTAGCTCTCTCTGGAGCTCTCATTCTTGCTTCTGTTACACAAAATTTTGATTGCCTTTGCTGTAATTCTTCCAAGTGCTTCATTTTAAACTGAAATATGTGTATTCGAAAAAAAAAAAAAATTCTATCAGTCAAGCCTAACAACAACTCATTGTAGAGTTGCCACCTGGGTAGAGGGAAGGAATTATTTGGAAACTCATTGCAAAGGTGGGCAATGGAAGCACAAAGACCTCACAAGTAAGATTTGTCTGTTGTTAGCTCTCACACAGTTGAGTCTCTAGTGTAGATTAATAGTTTAGGATTGCTGTGTAGTCAGTGCAGAGACCAGATACTTCCAGATGCTGATTCAGACCATGCAATATTAGAATCACCCTCTGGAAATTCTTCTCTTTCCCTGATTAGGATGGGAGTTCAGAGTAAGCAGATTCTTGACTGAAGCATGCCAGTTGAATATTTGGATGAAATGGATTCAGGCTAGTATTGGTCTGCTGCCCAGATGTTTTAGATGAAATATCATGAGGTGCTAAGATACAAGTTTTTGGAATTCATTCATGCACCCTAAATATGGCACAAAGAGTTGTTTCCATTGTTAAAAGAAAGAAAAAGAAAAGAAAAGAAAAAAGCTATTTATCATGAAAAGTCTACTAATAGCCAGCCAAGAGTTAATGTGGTTAGATACAGGAAATAGGCAAGTCAGTGCTAGAATATGAAAGCTAAAGCAAGTGCCTTTTTTACTGGCTGAGAGAAGCTGCTCTATATATTTTTCAACATGAATCAGCACATGAGTTAGGGAAGGACTTAGGCTTTCAAAAAGAAGGGAAAAAAAGGAAAGTACTTACAGTGAAAACCTAAATTAGTATTTCAATAGATTAGTATTTTAGATGGTGTCTCTTACCATGTTTTCTTTTGTTTACTGATTCCTCTTATTAGACTTCTTTGAAATGCAAGAGTCAAAAGAGTTACGATTGGGTCTACAAGATGTAAATTATTATTGGAGTGTATGCCTGGGACTGGACTTAAGATTCAACTTCTAGTATGGGTTGCATGTGAACTGTCAAAAATTCCAAATACACGTCACAATTATTCTTACTCCGTGTGGTTCTGCTTCCTCTTTTCCAATGTGTTTATCCTTGAACAATACATAGTTCTCAGTCGCACTAACACTTTCCTGCTATTTCAGACGATATACAGTGCTTCCTCTAAGCAAAAAAAGAAATCAAAGTTTTGGTAGACATCTCTACTGAATGTTCACAGGTGCTGAAAACTGGAAGTACACATCTTGAGCCTACTCGTCTTTGAAAAAAACTGTGAGAAGAGACACTAGGAAAATTTGGCAACATAGCTCACTAGTTATATCGCTTTAGGACTTTCCTTTCTCTCTGCACCTCTGTCACTCTTGACTGCATGATGAGGCATACTCTGAATTCATTCAGTGGTCTGTTTTCTCAACAATTACCTGAGGAGTACAGGACATCACCTGGCCAGCACCAGTCACCCTGTAATAGGACAAGGTGTTTATCAGATATATATAAACACTGGTCATTATCCATTTTGCCTTCACTAAATGCTTTTATTTTCTCCATGTGAAGCTAAAAAAACCCTGAGCTACAAATATAACTAATAAATATAATAAAGTAGGATCTTCAGTTCAAGATTAAAACAGTGTCTGTAATGTATAAAAAGGTACCTAAGCTCCCATTAGAGTCAGCAGAGTTCTAGGTGCTGGAGCCTAGAGGGCAATTCAACTACCAAGGGCAGGACTCAGGAACCTAAACATAGGTTTTGGGCTGATCTGAGGTGCCTTGGGGCTCAGAGGAAATGCCTTTGAGTCCCTTCCATGGCTTCCACCTGTGTCTCCAGGAACGCTCCGTGACCAAGTTCTATCATATCTACCAGCTGATGTCTTAGATATCCTGGAATATCTCAGATAGCAAGAGGTGCTCTTGTTTAGGGAATCAAATCCCGCTCTATGTGCCCAATTCAGAGAGCTGTATTGCCTTCCACTCGCTACCGACTGTACCGATCAACTATAGAGGAAGCTTAAATGCCAAGTGCACACACACACACAACCCTACACATGGACACCTACATTTTGTTGTCTTAAGTCCAAAGCTGACTTTCAGCTCTGTAGGATATTCCTGGCACCAAAAATGGTCTGACATGTCTTTGGTAACTTACTTGAGCCCTGCAACCCTGTACTGGAACTGTATACCTTGTTAACCAATAGTGTGAAATAGACATTTCAGGATTAATTTCCTCCCACATATTTTAGACATCTGTTTTTGCAGAAAGCCCTAAAGGGGCTTTTCCTAGAGCATAGCCTGTGGATTCTTTCTGAGATCTGCCTAAGCAAAACTGTTGTTCATTTTTTAGGAAATCTGTGAGCATAACTTTCATAAATGCAATGACATTAACTTAATATCTTGCATTACAGGATTTTTGTGGAGGACGAAGTAGACTGGAATCATGGTGGAGATATTGTGATCAGCTCTTCCTCCTATGAAGCCCACGAAGCTGAAGTAGTTACACTTAAAGAAGTCAATGGTCATAGCATAAGAATTCATGAACGCCTTCTGCATAGGCATATTGGTAAGGAATTTGTGTTTCCATTTGAGAGAGTTTTCTTCTGAAGCATTGACTTTCCATTTCATATCTCACCAAGATCAATTCTACTTTATTGAGGTATCTTCATTTCTTTCTCTGTATGCTTTTTTCTTGCTGTTTTGATACTGAGAATGTGATGTTAAAAACTGTACAGAATAGTTGATTCTAACACGAATTTCTGGGAGTAGAACTAATTCAGTGCTGAATGCTTTTGGAAAACTTCCTGGTGTTCCATGTTTTAAATACAACTGGTTAACAGAGAGAGAAAATAACTGAAGTTTTAAAGGAAAAAAAAAAAGCAGATTTTTTTAGGCCATTTGCACAATTTCTGTGGTGTGTCAAAAACTGAAAAACTAAAAAATACCCTTTTTTTTCCCCAAATTTCAAAATCATTAGATTCATGGAGTTTCAAGTACAAAAATTTATCAATTCCATGGCATGAAACTAACATATTTGTAATCTAATATGTAAATAAACATAAAATCTGTATAGAGCTCTATTTCCTGTGTAGATTACATAGTATCTGTATCTAAGTGGAAAAAGACATGCACTGTTGATAATTTATTTAATTTTATTTCAGCCTATAAAGTAAATTTATTATCATCTATTTAACAAAAATAAAAGAATTTGATTAGCAGGTGAAATTCTGAAGATCCAAACCCAGTATTTTTCCTGTGCATAGAAATATCTTTTTAATTTAGTCTTTATTCAAGCTAGTACGCACAGAAGTTAGTATGATGGATAAAAAGGTTCGGAAATCTTGTGTGTTTTAAATGGCTATACATGTGCTAGTAAACAAAGCTTTACTTGGAACTAAGGCCTGTTCTGCAATTATCTGTAGTGTTAATTGATAGTAGCCTCCATGGCACAGTTCTGTACGGCAATTGTATTTTTAAAAAAAACCAAAACAGTTCAAAGGATAGCACATCTAGACCCCATTTCCAGTAGTTTATGCATGGCCTTTCTTTTTTTTCAAGGGAAAGAAGAAACCTGCCCATCAGTCTTGGGGCCAGAGAATGGTTCTTAACCTATTTTCTTAGCTAAAGTAGATATAACAGGTGTATCCTGAGATGAAATGATCGCATACACATCGAGTACTGCAGCAGCTGTTAGATATAGCTGAAAAAAAATGAACTGATGGGAGAATTAAGAGCTATGTAAATACTGGGATTCACCTGGGCCAATGTAGGTATCTACACTAAATGTTCACACATGAGCTAGTCACTCTCAGCTCCCTTGATAATCAGAGCAGAAAACCACATACTGCTCACTTGTATTTCATCTCCCCCTAAAGCAGGTGTATAAAATAGATAACAAATTGCACTTAAGAACTGAGTGCTTTTGCTCTCCTTGTACATAAAAATGGTTTGGATAACTAAATCATATATGTAGATATCTAAAGTCACCTGAGATTAATTCCAAGCTAGACATCTGCATAAACTCTCTCATAAGTCTTGTTTAGAAAGACTTTGTTTAGAAAACACATACAACCAAGACACTATAGCAAATTGTTTTTTAGCATCGTCATTGGTGTGATCCTAATGAGAATTCATGGAGATCAACTCTGCAGTGTACTGAAGAATAACTCCAGCACATACAGCTTAGAAAAAAATGAAGTGTTAATCTGTTCATTGATTTGGCATCTGCACACCGCAGGGAAAAGGTTTAGCACCTTCTTTTTCTAAAAATGAAAAATGCTGGTAAAATATAAGCGCATGGTGAATATTTGATGGGCAGGTGGCCTTTCTGTTTTTGTGTTGATGCATGTAGATTGTGCTGGAGGAAAAACACACCTGAATGTCAGTGCAGATTCTGCAGAGCAGCTGTGCATAAGCTGTCAGGCTTTATGTCCCTCAAAACACTGGTTTATAGGTATGATAGACACTTATCACATTTTCTTTCTTGAAACTCCCCAGGGCATTCCCATGACACAGAAGATGGTAGACGCATCCCTTTGGCTGCAGAGGTTGGACTCCTAACACGGAACGTACAGATCAAGTCTGATGTGGCTTGCACTGGGAGGATGCTGGTGGGACGTTTTACAGACTCCAGTGGGACAGAGTTTGAAGGTAGTTGAGATTCACCTGTCCTCATCGACCACACCAGTTCTGCCCAAGAAAGTACAGTCTAAAAACAGACGTATACATTTGCACATGCTATGCAGTTCTGAGCAAACTGTGACTGTGTGACACGTATGAAACCTGAGTACTAATAATATTTCATAAATAGTGGAATATGTTTTAGGAGGGGCTGTTCTGTGATTAGTTGAGTTTTACTATAACTTTATATATGTTTATGAGCAAATACCCATTACTGACATTACACTGACAAAGATTGCCTGCTATTATATGTCTGAGTGCTGTTTAAATGGTTGTCATTCTCACCAGTTCTTAGGTAATTTTGTAAGCTTTTATTTCTCTATAATTATCTCATTGCAGGTGTCCTTCAACTCTTAAATATTGAATTTTTGAACTTTGGGCCTCCTCAGCTTTCTGCCATTGAATTCAGGAATATATCCCAAGGGTCCTCGGTGGTGTCATCCAGCATTAATGGTAGCTGCGGAGTTGGCATTAAAGCAGTCATGAGCAACTGGATCTTGTTGCATGATAACACAGTGTACAACACGGTTGGACCTGGCATTGATTTGGAAGGGCAAAATCATTCTCTCATCGGGAACCTTGTTATTCTGAGCAGGCAACCAGAAGGCTTATTAAACTGGGTTGCTGGCATCAAGGTGAACCTTGCCATCGGTGTCTCCCTCTGTGGCAATGCTGTGGCAGGATCTGAGCGAATTGGCTTCCATATCAGGGGCCAAGAGTGTTTGCTAGATGGAGATTATTGCAGTGAAAACGTGGCCCATTCAAGTCTCCATGGTATTCACCTCTACCGGGGAGATGGATTTCAGACCTGCACTAGAATCACAGGTTTTCTGTCCTATAAAAATTACGACTATGGTGTCATGTTCCACCTTGGAAGCAGCGTCATCATGGACAATGTGGTGTTGGTAGACAACACTGTGGGCCTGATGCCAGTAGTGTACTGTCTTTATGCCAAGCAATGCCACATGGGGAAAAGATTCATAGAACTTAGAAACTCCATCATTGTTGGAACAAGCTCAACTTTTGACTGCATCAGAGACAGGATCAAGCCTCACTCAGCTGATCTAACAGCCAAGGATCGACCACCATACTACCCCCTAAGAGGCCGTGTTGGGATTTTATGGCCTACATTTACCACAGTTCCCAGCCAAAGGCCAGATAACCCATGGCACAAAACTGGGCATTGTCCAAAAGTCCTGGGACTCATGAAGCTGAAAGGTTGGTCTTCCACGTCCACTGGTCAGACTGTTCTGTCACTGTTTTTCTCAACTAATTAAATTTTTCCAATTGAAGTTGCAGCCTTTCACACCCACAAATGGACATGGTAGGGAAATCCAAGCCTCAGTGGAATTAATAACATAATTCTTCTTCAGTTCGATACAGTTCAATAGAAAAAAAATATTATTTGGCATTTTTCACTTCCTGAATCTACTGCAGTATAATTATGTCATGTGCTAATGTATATATTTTACCTCAAATATGCCTGCCTTCTGTGCTATCTATTTTTCCACTCAATTCATCTCTCTGATCTACAGTTACATCTAGCTAAATAAAGATACCAAGTTGGAGAAGTGAATAGCACACTTTGTATAGAATTTGCGTAGAACATAATGACTGCAGCTGCACAGAAACAGCTACGGCTTTTATTGTTATAAGGGATTGCACAAGAGGGATAAAAGTCAGTTATATATCCTGCATCTTTGGTTCAAATGAATTTTACAGTCCCCAGAGTAATATTTGCATATAGCAGAACCTAGATAGCTGGTTGCCATGGTGGGATCTAAATACCTCACAGTTTTTCATGTCTTTATCCCTCACTGTTACCTACTTTTGTAAGAAAAGACTTTATCCTCTTTTTACTGAAGAATAATGGAGACAGAGAAAAACAAATAGACTTGCACAGGGTGTCACAGAAAACTTGTGGCAAAACATGGGTTTTGTAGCTGCACAAGAGTTCAGTGCCAGAGCCAAGCACGTGTCACCAGACCCAGCTCATCTTATACTACCATCTAGCAAGTGGATAAACCGTCCAAGGCAGGTTGTCACCGAACTGGTTCTTACTGATTCAGATGAAAATTTATTAATCACCCTTGCTTTTGTTTCTTTCTCACTTAGTATTTCCTTTGATTTAATTTCCTGTGGGCATGACTTGGTTTGTGTCAACTTAAGATATAACTTGGCTATGGAATATTGTAAAGCCAACTGAATATCTATGATCAAGGTAATTAGTCTGATTTAAAAATTATTTGTACATATATATATATATATACACACACATATGGGAGCAACTTAACATGGAAAATGTCATAGAACAGAGTCTGTCTCTTTCTGATTCTGGCATTCCTCTAACCACTTTTCCTCGCTTGATCTTCTCTTAATCCCTGGCAGAAGTCACCTTTACTGGTTTTACAAAGAGCTGCTACAGTGAAGACAGAGATGTCTGCATCATGTCAAATGCTGACCATTTAGGCATCATGCCTCTTATCACAGCAGAGACATCAAGGATGTTACATGTCAATGAGAATGACAAGTTCTACTTTCATCCAACAAGGTAATATGCTTCATTTTGAACTCTCTTTTTCAATGGTTTGTGCAAAAAAAAGCACCTACGGTTCTAGGACTCTCCTCACCTCTGTTTGTATCAGCTGTCTTATTGTATTGTCTTACAAAGAGTTTAAGCAATTAGTTTAGACTGGATGTCTAGCTGCAGAGCACTCCCATTCTTTGTCTCTATCTCTGCTCTTGTACTGCTTCTGTCTGGCAAAAATAAACAAGCTCAGACATCAAACACACACAGGAAAACTCGAATCCAGAAAAAAAAGAAGAGAACCCCCCCCTCCCCAAGCTTAGTTTAGGGCAATTTTTTTTAATTTGAGGTTCAGATTCTATCAAGGTGCATCTCCAGACCAATCCTCTTGGATTTCCCTTTTTACTGACATTTGTATAGCAAAAGAAGCCTCACATATCCCATTTCTTAAAACTCCATCCTGAGCATCTCTGATTTCTCAGCCTCAGGCTTCCGAAAATGTCAGGACCTCCAGCAAAAAAACCCTGAGACAGGGAATGTCCTTTTGGTCAGGGAAGTGGAGCTTGATTTTTGCCTGCGAGATCACATCAGAAATGTTGATCAGTACCAGGCAGGCTGTGAGATGTCAAATGATTGCCAGAACTGCTCCTGCCCAGGGAGAATATCATCTGCGTGTGGAGGTACATGGAGGAGGGAGGGGAGAGCTTTATCTATAACCTTAAGTCACTGCTGGTTGCAGCGTTTTAAACATACCACATCCAGTGGAGACCACGTGCCTATTTATTTATTACAACCAGCGAACACAATACAGAGGGTATGTCAGGAAAGCCTTGAAGTAGCAAAAAAATCCAGCATGGACTCCACTTGCCAGTCAAAAATAATTGGAGGTGTCCCACACTGCTATGTTTAGAGCCCCTCCAGCCTTCTGCCAGAGTTTTTATTTTATTCTATATTTTTGCTTTTTGCTCTGGGCATTAGTTTGTGTGTAGATTTCTGACACCTGTCCAGCTTGTCAGCTCCCATTACATTTCACTCTTGTATCCATCCCACAATATTATGCTATTAGTAAGCTGCTGAATACGCAGTCCACTGCAAGAGCTGGTGATTTTCAAACATGATGAATGCACATGGATTACCGAATGCTTTCTTAGTAGTCTGGTAAACCTCTGAGGGTGATTTCATCTCTCAGTGCTCCTCATGCATTATCTGCATGCATATATTTAATCCACCTTTGCAACTGCTGAGCTTGATCCAAGCTGTGGCTGCATTGTTCCGCTTCAGCATCCTGAAGGGGTATCTTGATGGATATGTCCTGTCAAAGAGAAGGTGAGCATTGCCTTAGAGCAAGATGAGAAAATAGAAACATCAGGGAATATAGCAAGACCATGAAGTACTTTGCTTGTCCCACTGGAAGACCTAACCATCTGAAATGCTGGATCTTTTGAGAGATGTTCAAGAATTGTACTAGCTGTCAGGATCAGAGGAGCTATCTTTGTTCTCCAGCTCTTTTGAGCTGTGTTGATTGGGGGCATTGGCCCATTTGTTTCTCTGCCTTTACTGTAAATCTCTGCATATGTTAATAATTGTGTTTTCCTAACCTGAGCCCAAGAAATTCTAAGTTTTCTTCAAGACTTAATGTGTATCCCTGTAGCAATCTGAAGATGTTTCCATGAACTTTGCTGGATTATAAGTCATTGTATCTCATTGTATTTTGTAACAGGAGTGATATGGCCAGTTGGCTCGTTCCTTTAAGCTGTGTTAAACCTTTAGTCAAAATGCAGTTAAAAGCATTTAAGATCCTCAACATGTGATTCAGCTCACTACACTTTAGTGATCCAAAAATTAAGCATGTAATCTAAAGAAGACACTAAACTCATTCTGTAGTTAATAGAGACCCTTCTCTCAGAAATGATTCATCTCAACTGTCCTATATATGTCTCAGGTGAGGTGAGTTCCCCTCCAACAAACCTGTCCTGTTGCACGTACCTCCCTCGTGGAAGCCAGACTTTAATGAACTACATAGAAATTTATAAGTTTTCTGGCTGCTTCAAGCCACTAAATTTACAATTTCCTCCTGAGAGTATACTGATTAGAAAATTGGATAAACTTATTTGAAAATTAGATGTAGTTTGCCAAGATACATTATCATGCCATCCAAAAAGAGATTTGTTCTAGTCTGGACTAACACTCTGAAACTCTCTTACCTTATGAGTCTTATTTTCAAAGTATGGTTTAATTATGTTCTTAGGATCTGAACCTGTCATTAGAAAGACAGAAATAGCTATTCATTGTCTGGGAGACAGTACTGGTTGAGTAATCGCTTACTACTAAATATGTGTGATTGGGTGATGAAACCCTGGCTCAGGCATAGCTTTGAGGTGAGATCCATGTACATTTCTCTTTAAGCCCATCAAAACACCAAAATGACATTGAATATCCAAACACATTTTTTTATTAGAACATAAACTAGGACAATAATCTTTTCAGACACAATTCAAAACACCTGGGCATGAAAGAAAAACAGCAGCAAATAAAACAGGTTTATAAACACATTAATCCTTACGCACTGTGTCCTATTAGAATGAGTTTTCTCTTTCAAGTTTGCTTCTGCTCTGGAAACGTTAAGTGGCTCCCACAACAAACTTCTCTGAATTCCTAGCAGAAGTCTCTTTATTTTGCTTCTTATGGTTATGTTCATACTAGTAAATTAAGTAGAACCAAGGAACTGGCCATCAGGATTTGAGTTTTAGCACTGTTCGACTCTGAGCATGGTCATTGGCTTGGCTTTGGCATGAGCCAGCTAGCATTGACCCAATCAATGCCATAGTTTGGGAGCTGGTCAAGGACTTTTCCAAACTGATAGTTTGGATGTGACCATCCTGTTTTGAATGCTATGGCAATTTAACTCTACAGACAGGGACAGACTGTACCAGTGGATCTGGGAAAAGGATAGGTTCTGAAACTGGTTAACTTGGATAGACGGACCCTCTGTGGCCCTACTGTAAAATCTTCTCCTTGCTTGTTCCAGGACTCTCTAAGCCTTTATTTAAGATATGTGTTCCCTGCTGGCTCCCTCTCTCACACTTGCTGCCATTGCAGCTTGCTTCATGCTTTCTTCTGCATAAGCTTAGTTGCTCATGGGAAGGTGCAATTTTCTGACCCTTCAGAGGGCTCCCCCATTCCTGAGTACAGAGGTGAGAACAAGGCAAACAGGTACTGCTGGGCAGCCAATGCTTTTTAACGAAATACTGTGTACAACACACACCAATCTGTAAGCAAAAAATAAACAATCCATCAGCTGGTGGATGTGAAGAGCAACGCCTGTGCCGTATCAGCACTGCATACTGCAGCAGAGATATTCCTGGTCACTTAGTGTGATAGCAGCCAATACACATTTCCCCTTCACTCAGCAACTACAGGTTTCATCTGCCATAGATTGCAGATGAAATTAATCTGCAAATTAATCCCCAAAATTAATGGCATATGGATATTGATGGTTGCATCACTGCAGTTCCTCAAATCAGGAAAGACAAGAGGGAACCAGAGGTACTCAAACTGCCGCTGTATAGCTGGCTCTAAGGACCATGATGGTCCACACCATCAACCCCAGGGAAGAGGAGATTTGGGAACAGAAGTTATACTGGAAATAAGATGATTTTCTCTGTCCAAATCCAGCCAACTTTTGAAGAGAGAGGGTGTTGATTTGTTTTTTTTGTCAGTTTCGATACAAACATGCCAAAATACAAATATTGGTACGGAATTTCTTTGCAGAGTATACCTTAACTGATATGCTTAGGTTTCATTCGTTTTGACTTACTTTCCATTTTTTTCTTTTCTTGGGCATGTGAGTTCACCTAGTAAAACATCAAGATGTTGCATGTATGTGCAGAAGTGTTTGTTACCAGTGTCAATAAATTGCAAACAACAGCACAGTATTTTTCCTTTGCTGTCTTCTTCATAATAACATTACCTCTCCTACCTGTCAGTATACAGACCTCTGAAGACACCATGTTCCCTGAAAAGAGATGCAAAAGCTCGAGGAAGGCCCTTTTCAAGGATTTGGATGGAGGTGTCCTGGACCTAGAACCGCCTGTTTCTGTTTTCCCAAAGTCAGAATTTGAATGGACGCAGTTCTACTTGCAAGCTGGTAAGTGCCTGTGCTGGCTGGAGTGCCTGCAAAGTCGTGCATACCTTTGACCCACGAGATGTGATTTTACCCCAGGCTTTCACCGAGACCTACAACTGAGGTCGAGATGCTGGTGGTCCCAGATTGTGTGATGCCTTTCCAGGATGGATGTAGTGAATTACAGTGTAGAAGTCTGGGAAGCCTCGTTGCACAGTCCTGTGTCCACCAGTGTCTCTTTGCCTTCTTGCAGAATCATGTCATCTGGCATCCTTAGCCCCTTTAGGGTTTAATTCACTCATTTTAAGACCAGAACAGAACTTACCTGCCCTTTGCAAGGTCCTCTGAGAGCATTAAGAGAGACAGGCCATGTAAATGCTACATAAGTGCAAAATAATAACAATTGGCCCAGCGAGGATTTTCATCCATATCCCACTGAGGAGATAATCAAGCTGAAAACCCACTCCAGAAGTTTAAAGACCCCTCTCTCTGGTTTAAAAAGGCCCATTCTGCTCGGTAACCACTTTCTGAAGGTTCACACAGCAAGGCTCCGTTCTCATCCTGATTAAAACTCTGCTCTGTGATTCCAAATAAACTCTTTAATTACAATTAGCGTTTCCTGCGCCTGCTGCTGATGGCGGCCATTTTGCTGAAAAGGCGCATCATTTGTGACTCCAGCGGTATGGGAGACTGATGGAAGGGACTGTAATTAATCCCGTTTTCCATCCCACTCTAAAACTGATTAAACACGAGAACTTTAATCTTTAAACAAAATGTCTAATGTGTACCCAGTAAAGGCTTTTCCTCTAAGGATCCTGCTCTAACTGGCTGCTTACAGGGCTGATTAATGTGTTGTCTAGATGCAAACACACTGTTTTTTACTCTACCTTTTCTGCCCTGATTATGAATCACATGCAAGTGCTAATACCCTAGCAGTATTACCACTTAGTACCTGCATATTAATGCATACATACTTTTGCATACAGAACCTGGATTTTATTTAGATTTTTAGCACACCCTGGCACGCAGTCATAGGCATGCCGGGAATCCCCACCATCTAAAGTGCACTAACAGTGCAACGGGCACTCCACAGGGTTTATCTGCTTGTGTAATGGAGGCAACAGCATATGGTAAATGCTGCCTGCCTCTGAGGCTGTAACAAAATTGCTGTGTTTTCTTCTTGCTGCCCAAATATGAATGGGGAATTTTTTTTCCACCCTCCCTTCACAACTGTGTGTTAAATTCCTCTGTATTTCTTATTCTGACCTGCGGTTCCTTTCCTCTCGAGGTTAACATTTGGAAAGGCACAGCTTGATGCTAAGGTGAATTCATGGTCGTCTTCTTCCCTTCTCTACTCTCTCCTTCTCCTTCTTGAAAGTTGTAGCACTGAGTATTTTGCACAGTGCAATGCAGGCTCCCACGTTAGACAAACAGGAGAAAATGCTCGCCTTTCCTGCTCCCACAGATCTTCTGTGGGGCCAGATTCCCGCTTGGCATGACAGTGCTTCAAGGCCAGTGAGGATGGTGGTGTTACGACGCTGTTGAGCAGAATTTGGCCCTTGGACTTCCGCCTTTCCTAAATCCAGATGAGCATTCAGTATTTATGTTATCTGGGTGGTCAAGACCCACCTTGTCCATGTATCCACCTGGTACCCTGTTAAACCTGAGTAATTCTGACCGCCTCCAGCCGCTTCATCAGAGCACTGCAATGCAGTGGTTAGCGCTCTGCTAGCCTGACTAACCACAGAAACAAGAGAGAGTCTTTTCAGGTAGCTACACAACATCCTTGCCACTTCCACAGTTCAGGGACACAAGTTTCTTTGAGACTCAAAAGGTCTGGCTTTCCATATCCTTTTAATTACACCTTTATCCAGATGCATGTATATATACCCTTTAAGCTTCCAGTTTGGACAATCCGCTTGAAATTATTGGCCCTCAGCCATTTCTAGATATTCTGATTGCTCCGGGGGAGCAAACCAAAACACTCAATATACTTCAGGGACACAAACGCCAGGGAGATGTTTTCTCAGAAGAATACCATAGGGAAGAGCCTGTGAGAGCCATAACTGGGGCACAGGGTATCATGCAGTATGATATTAATGCTCCTGAATTCACATGATGTCTTTTATTGAAGATGCAATCAATATAGTATATATGTAATCTATTATTTGTATATATATGTGCGTATATGCAAAAGGCAAGGAAGGATGACTTGGCTTCCTGAGTTCTGCCACTGCAGATGGGCAGTAGCAAGCCATGCAATGTATATTTAATCATGTACCCATTTTTTTTTTCTTTTGTGTTCCTGTGTGCCTGATGTTTTACCTGCTGTCTTACCTCTTCGGGTCATAGACCAGGTCTTTTTATTGTGGCTTTCTGCAGAAGCAGAGTTGTTCATGTAAAACTGAAGTTTTAGTTTTCTGCATAAACCACGGAATTCAGAAAAAAAACCAGGAGGGAAGAGATCCAAGATTTTTGTTATTATTACTTCTACTAAAAGAAAAGGAGCAACAACAAAAGAGGGTTTGAGTCAAAAAAAGCATAATTATTTTTTAATCTAAGGGTACATTTTGCTTTTCTTTTTTCTTTTAACTATAATACTGCGAAAGTTTAGACTGAAATGTTTTTCAACACCCCCCCCTAAATCATTTATGAGGAACTTTCACAGTATCATTTTTCAAATTATCCAAAACAATTTAATGAGTTTAACATGAATTTGTAATTATTTTAATCTCTTTGAGCTGCCATTTTTGGATGACAAAATGTTTTTCTCCCCAAACTCATCTCTATACCAGACCTCTTACAAAAGAGCTTGGGGCCAGGCCTGGAGCACTAAATGGTACCATGATACAGGAAATACCAGAATCACAAGCAGTACAGCAGAATTAGCTATAAGCATGAGTGTGTCTAGCTGAGGAATGAAGGATAAATGAACAATTCGTGTACTCAACTGATTTCTGTGCCCAGGTTAAAACCCCTACTTCATGAAGGAGAGCTGATACAACCATGATTCTGTAGTTAAAGTTTCAACCATTTGCTGGCTATCTGCAATATTTATAGGACTCTGTTATCATACTGCCTCATGTCTGTAATCTGACAGCCAGCTCCCAGAGACATTGAAGTTCATTGTCTTCCCTTGGTGGAAATGTAGCTGAGGACCAAAGGCTGGTAGAAGATTCATCTGACCCCACTTCCATTGCCTCCAGTGTCCTCTCCAGTGAAAAAAGAGAGATTGACGTGTTAAGGGTAGAAGTTAAGTGGGCTGATACACAGATGTCTGAGAGATGAAACCAAGCCTTTCAAGTTCTAAAGCCTGCAGACACACATGTTTTCTTTCTGCTGGCAGATACATTCTAGGCATTTTTTAAAGCAATTTGTGCTGAACAATCATAGAATCATAGAACAGCCCATGTTGGAAGGCACCTTGAAAGATCATTTGGTCCAACCTTTTGTGGGAAAGGGAGCCTACATGAGATTATGTAGCACCCTGTCCAATTGCATCTTGAAAACCTCCAGTGATGGAGACTCTACCACGTCCCTGGGGAGGTTGTTCCAATGAATGATTGTTCTCATTGTAAAAAATGTATTTCTTGTTGAGAAGAGACCTGTCCTGGTGCAAATAGTACCTGTTACCCCTTGTTTTCTCCCTGTGGCTCCTTGTGAAGGGAGAGCTTTCATCCTTTTCGTAGCTTTCCTTTAAGTACTGGAATACTTTGATGGGGTTGCCCCTAAGCCTTCTCCAGGGAGAAAAGACCAAACTCCTTCAGTCTTTCCTCATAGGACAGGTTCTCGAGCTCTTTGATCATCTTTGTGGCCCTCCTTTGGATCCTCTCCAGTCTGTCCACATTTTTCTTGAATTGTGAGGACCCGAATTGGACACCCTACTCCAAGTGTGGTCTGATAAGCACTGAGTAGAGTGAGATGATGATGTCCCTATGTCTGCTAGCAATGCCTCTGGATGCAGCCCAGGATCTGATTTGCCTCTGTTGCTTCAGCACTGCGCTGCTAACTCACATTCAGCTTGTTGTCCACCAGGACCCCCAGGTCCCTTTCAGCAAGGCTGTTCCCCAGCCACACAGATTCTAGCCTGTACTGGGCTCTTTAGTTAGAGGTGCAGGACTTCACACTTGTCTTTGTTAAACTTCACACAGTTCTTGCTAGCCCACTCTTCCAACCTTTCCAAGCGTCCCTGTAAGATGGCTCTCCCTTCTGATGTGTGCACCTCACCACCCAGTGTAGTGTCATCAGTAAATTTGGTGAGGGTGCTTTCAATCCCATCATCCAGATCATTTGTGAAGACGGTGAACAGCATGGGACCCATTATCAATCCTTGGAGGACAAATAAGCTAACCTGAATATTAAATTGTTGCCAGTGTCAGTGACCCCTTTTAGTGATAAAGAGATTAAGAAAAGCAGAAAGGAGTAGATGTTTGTTTGGCTCTGTGCAACCAGATACTGAGCATCAGTAACTTAACAACCTGTTTGTCTTCTTTTATCCTGCCTTGTAGGAGAGACATTACGATGGGGCTATAGGTCGAGAAATGGGAATGTGGGGAGAGGAGCAAAGAAAGGAGATGGTCATCGGAAAATCTGTTTGCCAGTGTCGATACTTGCAGAAGTGTTTTTCCCCCTTTTTAGAGGGGACAATACAACTCTCACTTTCCAAGTGAACCTAAAAGATTGTAACTTGCTGTATGGGTCTTTAATCTCAGCTGATATTTATCGTTAAACATTAGACTATGAGGATTCCAGATGCCAAGGGTATTACAGCATGAAAGCAGGTTGGCATCCCAAACAGTATTGGATTCTTCAGGATAGGTGCCTTTGAGTGTTCATATTCATGCAGGCAGGGGTCCAGCCCCCAGTGATCTTGTGCAAATCCAAAAGCGAGTCCTTCCCATTCTTATTCTTCCCCATTAACATGGCTTCAATTTTGGCCAGAAGAATAACCTTTCTGTGTCTCATGAAATTGTTAGTTATAATGCAGAGTTCCCAATATGACTTCCATGGTTTCTAAAGAGATGCAGAAAGATCCTTAGGTTTATATGAGAGTAATTTGATAGGTTAATGGATGGAGGCCCTGTTCTACTTACTTTTACTCGTCAGAGTAATTCTGATGTACTGAAGTATTATGAAGTTCTGGGCTATAGGATTTAGGTATCATGCAACTTTTTCTTCTGTTGTTAATTTGTGCTCCTTGCACTTCCTGTGAATAATTGCATTTATTTTCTACTCTACACTAGTAAAACCTGGCACCTCCTTGTAAGTTCTTTCAATATAGTAGAAGCATCAGTGAAATTTAGGTCTGTAATACCCTTGTGGGATAGGCATATATTTTGACTAGTTTCCCAGGCAGAGGACAGAATTTGTGACTTGCCCAAGGTCAGTCATTGAATTAATGCATATCCTTCCAAAACCCTGACAGCCAGACTCTTAATCTAAAAGCACCCCACCCTGCTTAGGCAGGTTGAACACTATGGTTGCATTAACTAGGATCAGCTAAAAGTATATTTTACATACTACTTTTTTATTAAAAAACATGCCTGGAGCATTTTTGGGAACTTTACTGAACATTTAAATTCTGACTGTGGTTTTAAACAAAAAAAAATCCCAAACTTCTTTTTTATTATTATTATTTAAAAAGCTGAAGAAATTTTATTTTAAAAAAATGAGTCAGCTTTAATGAGAATCTATTGGTGAGAGGATTAGTGTGTTGTGGACAATTGATCTTTTTATCTGACCAACAGATAACTGTGACCACATTTTCCTATGTTGTTTTCAATCTAGACAAATCTAAAGCTGTGAAATTCCTACAGTAATCTTGCTTGCTCTGTAATCAGTACATTTTCTAGATCATAAAAGGGTAGGTATTTCATATGTAAATGCTTGTCTGAAGCAACCTGCACAGACATTTAAACACTCGATTTTGTCAACAGCTTTTGTAAAAAACTCTTTCAAAGATCGTGTAGCACTAGAAGTTAAATGTCATAAATGTATATGCAGAGGTTTGCTGGTTTCATCAGAAATAAGATAAAATGTCAGATCTAGGTGTAAACAGTCCAAAATTCCCAGGGATATGGATCAAGGATTTTTGAACAATCTTCTTTCTTCTGGTAATTTTTATCATTGAATAAAATTCTGAAGTAATAGTTGAGGAAGTGTATAATTTTGACACGCAGGCTGCCAGTATAATTTAGGACTAAAGCTGTGTGAAAATGTTGCACCATATATATTTAATATTCCAAGGACTATGATTAGCCACACCTGCTATGCATAATCATGTGTAGTAATTAAAGATGTTTGAGAAGAGAATGCAGGTTTGGTAGATTTGCAAGGAATGAAACAGATGCAATATTGGCCTGAAACATTTATTGTTTTCCTCTGAAGCTTTTCGTTGTTGTTGTTCACAGATAGAAATTTGCTTTTTCTGCAATAAATGGCCCATGCAAAATGGGTTGAAAGTGGCAATGGAGGACATTAAAAGAGCTGTTACCAAATTACTGTTTTATAAAAACCAAACCTAATATGATCAGAAAATGCCTGTAACTTTTACTTAATTTTCCTGAAAACACATCCCTGGTAAAGATTTCAGCAGACCTTAATTAAGTTGAGACCAAAGTTGAGACCAAAGTTGGGAGGATTTTTTTGATGCTCATGGGAGAACAAGGTTTAAAGTAAGCCAAGGGGAAAATCAGTTAATTTTGTATCATCTTTGATACCTATGTGGTGGCTCATCAGGTGTGTGATGGCTGAACCTCTGAACTAAAGAATCAGCTCTGCTAACTGAGGGCAGCATGGCAGTGAGGGACGTCTGTGGGCGGTGAATCCACCAGCTGGGAAAGAAGGCCCACAGTTCATCTGGATGCCACTATGAGACTGTGCCTAAGGGCACAGCTCTGCCAAGGCAAAACACTCTTCTGCATAATTTGTTTTGGTAAATCATGGAGGAATAGACCTGACTTGGAGATCTAGCAAACTAGGTCCCATTGGGGCTGATGTGGCCATATGACATTTCCATTTTGAAATACTATAAATTACTTTCCCTCAAACTCATCTGTATCTCATCCTCTAATAAAGAGTTATTTTCCTTTTTCAGGGATGTTATTTCCTTAATTCTGAAGCTAGGATATAAGATGAGTGGCCTTGTTCATTGTCCATGTGATCAGTATAGAAGAATGCGTATATAGACATATATATATACATGTACAAATATATAAGCTCATCAAGCTTTATATTCTTGTTCCTGTGGAAAGCATCAAATGCTTTTCTCATGATGAAGCCAAAAAACCTTGGGCAAACCCATCCATTTTGCATGTTCATTTCTGTAAATGGAGTTTAGCTTTTTGTACCACCCTTTCTATTTCTTTTCTAAATTCCTCAGGTACTTTTAAACAGGCATGCACCGGTGTTCAGCTGCATAAAATGGAAAATATGTGTACGTATCTGTTAGGAATAATGAAATTTGGAAAAAGTGTTTGCAAACTTAGGTCCCTGACTGTGGGAGATAACCTTGGCCCTTAGGATAGCAATCCTTTTTGAAGACGTGCCAGCAAATAGTTTACGCCTACAATTGCTGTCAGAAATTCTTGCCTTCTCCTTTTAGCCTTAATTCCTGAGGTTAAAACAACAGGTTTGTCATTTTCAAAACTGAACTCCTGTATTTAAGAAGCTATTTAGAAAAATGACACCATTTTCAGAGTTTTTGAAATCTCAGAGAGCCCATTTTTTTCCCTGTGAGCTAAAAAATAGCTCAGTGCCCCCAAAACACCATGTCACCTTCATTTAGGAGTCTAGTTATGGATTTGATATCCATATCTCTACCTTTCTGTATATAAATGTTGTCTGTGACGTGAGCATCAGTTTTTTTATCATTGACATGATGATGCTATTGTTTCAGGGTAGTGGTTCTTAAGTTGTGGTTTATAAAGTGTTGGTGGTCCATGAAACCTGAGTAACTGATGCACATATCACTCATGCGTTAATTTTGGAGCCTGACAGTTAAACGTGAAAAGAATCATTAAGCATCCGGAAAACAGAAGCTATGAAGAATGGCTGGCGAAGTTGGGTGGCTCAGGCTTGAGGAGAAGAGGTGGGTGGGAGATTTAAGAGCTGCCTTCAAAAATGTGGAAGACTGCTGTGGAGTAGAAAGAAATAAATTGCTCCCCAAGTCTATAGAATCAATAATAATGGGCTAAAATTTCATCAAGATAATTTTAGATGTGGAGGAGGAAATGCTAGAATAAACACAGCAAAACACTGGAATATCTTGCCTGAGGGGGTTGTGGAGTCCCTATCAGTGGAACGTATGCAAACATCCTTAGATGATCCAGATAGAGCTGATCTTTTCCTGGGGGAGGGGGAGGATGGATCAAATAACTTCAGAAGGCCCTTTCTGGACCTATTTTCAAAATTCTGTAAGGATGCTCAGTGGTCTGTAGGAACTTTTGAGGTCTGACAGTGATTTATGGGTCCAAAGGCCACAGTGTTGTAGTAGGAAGGTCTAGTAATTAGGACTTTCTAAATACTGCTGATGAAGACAAAGAGTGACTACTGGGGAGGTAATTAGTGCAGAGAGATTCTCTCCCAACCCGTGTGCTTGATCCCTCTCAGCCAGTCTGCCTTCTTGCGGAATGCTAATGTGCTTGAAAGGTTGTGCAATATGTAAGTGTAGAGGTTAGTCCCATGGAAAATGGTGTACAGGGCCTGAGCGGAGTTTACAGCACCAGGGAACCAAAACTGAGGCAGGTTCCTTATCTGGGACATCCCCTCAAAGCTCAGTAGCTCAGACATCATGCCTTTTCTCCCAAGGCACTGTTTCACTCTTATTTATCATTCCTACTTCAGTGATGCCCGCAGATCTGAGTTAGTAGCCGGGTTTTAATACTACTAAATACTATCCAGAAACTTTTCTGGTAGCTTCTGGAAGAAGCTGCAGATATTAACAGTCAGCCTAGAAGGCTTCAGGAGAAAGAGGAAAGTGGAGAAGTGAGCAGCCTACATCGTACATCCTCTCTAGGCTTGATGGCTGTTACCTTTAAGGAGACAAGATGGCTGTGTTTATGCAATTAAAAAAAGAAATGTGAAT
>JANHGO010000037.1:5630463-5641495 GCA_024606505.1 Aquila spilogaster
GATTAATCTTGTATAACTGAAATAATTTACCTCACCCTAAAATCGGTGTGCAAGACGCATAAACTTCCCTTCTAAGGTGTTGATTTCTCTCAGCTGAAGGAGCCAAGCTCAGACTTAGATGCTCATGTCTAAACATATAAACATGTAAGCTAGATGAGAAGCCAGACCTGGGGGACGTTCAGAAAGAAAGACTTGCATGGAGACTATTTCCCATGTAGTCAGTGGAGATGTTCTCTGAACTGGTTTTGTAAGACTCCATCGTAATTTGGGTGATGAACATATAGTAATGCAAAACCGTGGCCTACCGAGGATGGCATTAGGCATCAAGGTTGGGTTTTCCAGTGAGATCTAGAAGAGACATTCACCCCTCTTTGACTGAAGTTTCCTGACAGCAGGTAGTTATCATTGAAACCTTGCCAGACTTACTGTTAGATCTCTGATCTAGCAGATGATGTGAAAGAAAAAATACATGGTCCATATAGAGTGGTTCTGATTCTTTGCCTCGGTCACTATGTGGCCTCTACGTTTTGTGTATTATGTCAGTATCTAGAGTTGTTTAATTTTAGGTTTGGGTGGGGGTTTAATCTTTCTCAAGTCTTTGAGATAAAATTTAAATTTTTCTGGTTTTATCTAGAAAAAAACATCTATTTTGATTTCATATACAAACTTGAATTTTCATTTCTGTGTTTAAAGGAACTTTTTCAACTTTCTTTGTTTCCTTTGTCATTCTTTTTTTCATTGAAAGTAATAAAAAAAGGAATAGAAAGATAGCAGTCCCACAAATATTATTTGAAATTAGATACCACTGATGATTTAAAAATACATATTCTGTTAAAAAAATCAGAAAATTGAATATTGAAGTGAAATTTTTTCAATTTTCTAAACTAGGAGATGGTCTTATGAGCATGAATAATTGGTAACTGTCATTTCCTATGGCTTTATCTTTTGTGACTGATCAATGTTGATGAAATTGAAAGCTGTCCTCTGAAAGAAGCTTTTCCTTCAGCTTAAGGACTTGAGAGTGGAAGGGGTTTTGCTATCAAAAGACATTTCTAAGACATGTCCTCTAACCCCTTTAAGTGAAGATGGTGAGTGAACTAAAAAATTCTAGGATACATGAAGCCAGGGGTAGAGGAACACATCCATGGTGCAACTGCAGAAGTCTTGCTTCCACAGGAAACCCAGTAAAAAGCCCAATTTTCAACTAAAAAGATAAAAAAAAAAATCTATTGAAAATACCCTAAGCTTGAAGTTACCCATTTTAAAATAACAGAGCTCATCATATCCTAAAATAAGAAAGTCCGTGTTTTTGAAGGACTGATACGTCATCCCTGAACTACATGTGCTCCTGACCCCAGAACTGTCCTTCCTCCTATTTCACAAAGCTAAAATAACATGTTGTGTTAGAACCCAGGTGTGACTGTTGTCCCACAGGCAGGTTCGGTACCCGGTGTGCAATGAGCCGATCTTACGCACAGAGCTGAGATATTTATTTATTTCATGTCTGCGCAGAGATGGGTGCCAGGTGGTAACTCCACAAAGCTGGCACACCACACCAAAGAACTACAACGTATTTATTCTGTTAACATGATTAGTAAAAACCTGCCTAATTTTATATTAATTGGTTAGGACAGTAGTCACCCTCTCATCTACTGTTGGCCAGTTACATTTAAATTAGCCTCGCTTGCTATGGAAATTAGCATGCATGCTCCTTGCAGGTGTGTGTGGGGCAAGTTCTTCCAGCCTTGAATTGAGTCGGAGGTGGTGATCCCTCCCTGCCACCTTTTCCTTTCCCTTAGGTCATGCTGCTTTGGCAATCATCAGGTCTTCGGTGCCTTCTGGGGCAGGATGTCTCCTTTTATCAGGCTTTAGTTCCCTCTTCAATGACATAGTCCTTAGCAAAGCATGCATAGTTTATACAAAGTAATCAGGCTTGCATAGTGAAGCTATCTAGTAATGGTCCTCCTTAAAGGACAGTGTATCATGTTTAATCCTAAATTGAGCAGTATCACCACGGCTAGGCTGTAACTCAAACATATGACTACATAACTACACCCCCAAATGAGGTGACTTTTCATCTGAAGAAGCCTCAGAAGACCTGGTTTTCAGCCTGTTCCCAGCCACAGAGAGGCTAGCAGACCTAGCCATATGTCTGCCTTGACCCCAGGGATATCCCAGGGAAACCTCGCAGTGGGTTAGAGGCATGCAGGTTCACTTATGTCTTCCTCAATCTGCAGGACTCCGAAACAGAAATCATCTGTATCAGGGGGTGTCTATACGTACTGCAGCCAAAGGGAGTGGAGGTTCCTTGCTGCAGGCCTTTATTTTATTCACCCAATCTCTTTTTACTCTCAACAGCCTGTATGGAGGCTGTTAACTACACTTTCCCTACCAACACTGAGTTAGGCTAATTCAATGGCAAATTTTAAGTAGATAGGGCTATTGCAGTGATGCACTGAGTTTATTGGCGGAAACTGTAGAAAACTCCTGTTGCCATCACATTTATGCAAAAGTTGAGCAGCATTAAATAATTAAAGTCTCCATTTTGTAAACTGATACCATTCATAGTTTTTCTGTAAAATATTTCCAAAACTACCTTAACTGTATATATTAACTGAACGTAAACATGATGTGTACCTGAAATAAATTATGCATTCATATAGATATATTTTTACATTGCAAGGTAATAGATGGTAGATGTATAATGGGATTATTCTGCTGTCTTTGGTGTACAGACCATTGAAATAGTGAAGCCATCTCTTTCTTTTCTCCTGCTTCCCCAATCCTTTGGCCACCATCACCCCCTGCAATCCAGTGATCTAAAAAAACAAGGACTGGCGGTGACAAAGCATCAGAGGGAGGCTAAAATCCGTGTGGCATGTGACATAGAGAAAAGGTCACATTGCCCTGCATCAGCCCTCTCTTAAGTCAAGTTAATTAATGGTTCTTTTTTTTTCTAATTCAACTGGATGGGCCTCCAGGCAAAGTGCTATTTGTAACAGCACCGTATTCTGGAGTCACCCAGCCTGACACTGGCTATGCCCCTGCATATCCCTATGTCTTCAGGCCAGGAGGCATCAGCTCAGCCCTCCACTCTTCAGGTATGCGTATTGCTCCCAAGTCACCTGGCAAAGGGTGATAATGAGCCTGATCTAGGTGACTTTCCATCAAAAATCCAAACGCTAACTTCAGTACCATGGAGCAGAGCAGACAAGAGATGCAAAGAAAGTCGCAAATGAGAGGCCATAATAATTTAAGTCTTCTCTGTTGTGGTTGTGCAATGGACTCCTGTCCACAGCAGCAAAAGAGCCACTGGTGGAGCATCTAAAGAGGGAGGGAGGTTGACACACAGGGCCAAGATGTGTCCCTGGTCCTTTTGAGGGCAGGTCTCAGGCTGGGCAGCAGTGTCTGCCTCTTTCATCAGCTCTGCCTCCACCTTGGCTGGGAGATACCTTCCTGCCTTGTTCCTTGTGTGCTTTTGCACAGATGTATGTTGGCTGAGGTGGTGTTCATGACACTGGACCTGCTTGGGGTTGACCTTATGCTCCTGTTGTTCTTGGTCTCTGTGGGTGCATTTACACACAGTCCCAGCCCGTGCTTCTGACTCCTCCTGGCATTGATGTCTGCTGTGGATCAACCCTGTCTGTCTCTGAGCCTGTGCTTGGAAAAATGTTTCTGTGCACACGATGCCATAAGGTTAAAAGAAACATCAGGAGGTTTTGCTGAGGTTCACAGTTCTCATCCAAGGCAAGGGCAGTCAACAGATTGTTCTCTCCAAAACCCACTGGTGGCAGAGTCCTGGTGGTGTAGCTGCCCCTCATCTCACCCAACTCTTGCTCCTGTATTTGCTCAACGTGTCTATAAGAAAGATTTCCACAGCTAGTTTGGTTTTGTGAGGCTTTATGCACACACGTTTCACCAACTGTTTCTCAGAGCATCTTGATTAGAGGGATGCCCATGCATGATGTGTTGAGGAGGGGGCTTGCTTGATGGCATCATGCATCAGACTATTTCCCACAACTACATGAGGCCATAACCTCACTGAACTCAAAGATTATGACTGACTATTGAAGACCAGTGTTGGGTCCAGCTGCATCAACCCAGAAAGACACTAGCTGAGTAGACACAGGAAATTATTCCCAGGTTTGCTCCTGTGGTGACTCCAATCCTCCCAAACCCATCGTCCCTGTATTAATTAAGGTGCAGTGGGTAGGCATGTCTCTCTTCAGCTGCTGTCAATCTATTGCTCATTTCCAGCAGGGAGACAACAGCTAGGAGGTGACTAGATTGTCCCTTCCTTCTCTTTCATTCAAGTTTGAAGCCTGCTCTTGCGACAAACAGAAGGCACACAGCAACAACTTTGTTTCCTGCCTCACTAATAACGGTTTTAATAATCACCTCAAATTGTTTTTCTCCACTTAAAATATTTTTCTAGTGCAAGAAAACGTCAGCTCCAGCCTTGTAAACTGCTAAGTGAACAGTAATAGTTTGTTTGTAACAAGTATGCAACAAATGAATATGATCTAAGTGTGAAAAATTCACCAACCTCCAACAATGCCAGGAGAAGGCCAAATATTTCAAACAATGTCTGCTTGATCTTTGCCTCTGGGTGTGAACTTTCCTCTCGAAGGGGCCCAGAATTAATACTGGCTGCAGGTTTCCCCGTTCATTTTCTTAGGTTCAAGATGCCTCTCTAACTGATGTGGCCTGTGCCCTCTGTTAAATTTTGCAGGTAAATTTGTGGTCACAGCAGCACTCTCCAGGGGCAGATGTTAACGTGGATAGGGGCTATGCCCATGCTAAAATAAATAAAGTGGTGCCAGGCCACAGACATGTAAACACAATCCTCTGCTCTGCAAAAATGGTTACAACAGCCCCTGGCATGCTTTTGTCCTGGGCCAATTAACGCTCTCCCAAACAATTCTTGGGTGCAGTTTGGGAGTTAACGTATGCCAAGGAGCAGTCCCAGTTGGTCTGTTGGATGATTCCATCCTGTTTTGAAAGCTGAGATAGTTTAATAGATGAATGCGCCAGACCATGTCAGCTGGCCTCGGTGTCTGGGAATACTCCTGGGCACATTTAATTTACTAGTGAAGATGTAGCCAGAATGTCTCTTCAGGACTATCCATTACTTATATATCTGTGTTGAAGTCAATGTTTTTTGCACTAGTCTGATTGTATTCCACTGCCTCTGGTTTTAAAGCTCTTATTTTTTCTTTTGGCTGCTGTAGCTGATCTGGGACGTGATCTGCTGTCTTCATAAATCTGCACTGTGTCGGTTTACTCGGTCCTCAAAGATGCTCAGATTCCAAGAGCTGCTGTTTTTTTTTTTTTCCATTCTGAGGTGATTAAGCAACCCTGACTATAGTCAATTAAAAGGCATCCTTTCTCTTTTGCAGAGAAATGTGTTACATTTTTTGAACAGTTTTTTGTTCTTTTCTGTCTTTTTAGGTTCTTTCTTATATGTTTAGATAGTCAGCACAGTCATCGCAGGCTCCGTAAGAGTATGGATAGTTGGTTAGGAAAAACCTGCCGGTGGCTACCTCGTTTTTAACTCTACCAGTGCCTCCCATACTCCTGAGCTGCTTGAAGTGGGATGTGTCTCCTAAAGAACAGTGGGGAGCATGGAGGTACTGCTCTGCACAACGTGGCTGCAAAGATCTCAGACCTTTGTGCTGGGAAACTACAAAGCACCAGAGCCAGTTTTATGGACCTGGGGCCAACTCTTAGTGTGGCCACATACATAATTATTAAAATCCCTTATCCTCCAGACCAGATTAGTTGCATCCAAACTGGGATGGTCACTAATCACGCTAGCCCTCAGACAGCTCCTAGACACTGTTTCGGTCAGTGTTAGTTGACCTAGACAAAAAAACATGCCAAGCATTGTTCTAGGAATGTAAAATATGTGTGACTGAATACCAAGGCTAAGGCATAAGCCTTCACAAGTGTAGACACAGCCTCAGTGTACCTCTTTTTAAGGCTGATGGAAAACGTCTGTGTCCTACTGTGTCCCAGAAGGTAGAGTTGAGCCAGGAAAATATGTGATTAAAGTTTTGAGAGTTTTCAGCACGGGCAGCATGTTTAACATGCCACCCCTACCCCAACCCCAGATGAAGAAATGTCTCTCTGGCAGGTCAGACATTTATTCTATTTGTATTTTTCTGTCCTCTGTGAAAGAAAGAAATCCAGCCCACCAAAATCTCAGACATTGTTGTTCCTGGCTGCAATGTTCATAGCTAGGTTCTGAGATGTTTTGTCCCTCTTCATTCCCCATTGGCATCACTAATGTTGAGAGCCTTTCCTATGGGAGAGGTTTGGTGTCTGGGAGCAGAAGGACTCTGAAAGGTTCCAGTTCCCCTCAAATCCTTCCTATTGATGTCTCAGATATGGAATAAAAGCAAAAGCATTAACAACAACAAAAAACCCCACTGAGGAAGCAAAGGAGAGGGCTGAGTGATGCCTTCCTGTTCTTACAGTCATTTCTGTTGGTTAGGGCAGGGAGGAGACAGATTTGGGCAGTTCTAGTGATGTTTGGACAGTCTTCAAAATAATGGTTTTCATTGATGTTACTTTCTCAAATTGTATGTAAGTGTAGTACCAGAACTATACTGGCTCACAATGTATTCTGTGCAGAGACCTCCTGCATAAAGTGGAGTGGAGTGTCTTTACACTTCTTGTAAACCTTTTTTCACTAGTTATTAAGTGGGCAGAATTGATATCTCAGTTTTAGTGTTTATTCCCCAAATTACTGTCTATGGTTTGGGATTATCTGGGAAAATATTAACCATCTGTGCTTGAATTATATGAAGAATCTGGTTATTAAACTAGATTGTAGCTGTCAGGTCCTTGGAAACCTTTCTTCCAGCAGTGGGAGAAGGTGAAGTGCCATGCTGGATTTGAAGGCTGGACCTGGTGTACATACACCCTCAGCTCCCCGTAGGGCTCAGTTCCTAAATGGTAAATCTTCCTTTTTCTTCCTGCTCTCTTTCTACCCTAAGACATCTAAGGAGTATCTCACTGTCAGCTTTTTTGGAGCATAGCAAAGGGGAGTCCTATCTCCATAGACCCCTGGCCGTAACACTTTCCAGGCAGATAATCTTAAGCCATTCTTGCTCCAGACTAGCACTGTCAGTTTGCGCAGACCAGCAGAATGATCACTAAATGGTCGTGTAAACACTGTTTCTGTTAAACACGGGTTACTGATCTCCCCTGATCGTCCTATTCGGTACCAAGCTGGCTGGTAACACCTGGATTTAAAACGTGGTTATGGTGCCTCAGAGATGTGGTGCAGGCTTTGATGATACAGATCTGATCAACGTCCATATGCCCCTTAGATGCCTGCTGGATGCTTGTGCAAAGGTCAGGCGTCTTTAGTGCTCTCCCAGAAGGTTTTTAATGGAGTGAGCTGCTAGCTTTTATCCTTTCTCATAATTTTATGAGGCAGAATCCCCCCTCCCCCAGGCAAGCAGCCAGCCTGCCACTAGCTATTCGCTTTAAAATTATGATGAAGCTTGAAATAAAACACAGCCATGGACTGAACCCACTAACCCTCAGTCCAAAGGTATTAAGGCTGCTGGTTGATAGAGACAGTATCTAGTTCTTGGAAATGTTTTGCTTCTAGCACCCTGGATGATTAGGAAGAGAGGACTAGTAGAAAAAGATAATGATTCCGTATTTGCTGTGGAAATGGTAAGTGCAATTAGAATTGCCAACTGAGTTGTGATCAAAATTCTGATTAATTACTTACTGCTATTTCACAGAGAAGAAATTAGTGCGTATCTAATTGGCGTTACTGAAATGTATTCTGTGCCTCACTTGCATAAATTAAATGTAAAGAACAAATCTACTGCGTGTGTATGAGAGAGAGAGAAAGAGAGGGAGCAAAAGTGAATGTATGATACTGGGAAAGATCCTCAGGTGATGTAAATCGGGACTGCTTTGGTGAAGTCCCTGGATGGCGAGGCTCGGACCCGGGATGCTAAAAGACGTCTTTGATTTGGGTGTTTGCTGAGGGTCTGTGCTATATAAAAAGAGGAGTTCAGACTAGAGGATCGCAGCAGCCTTTCTTGTAGTCTTATCAAATCTCACTCTATCAAAACCAGTCACAGCAGTATCAAATCCTATTTTCAGCTCGTGATGCCATGGCACCAACCCCCACCGTACCATCAGAGACTTCCTATCGTATGATTTTTGTTTGCTTATTTATTTCAATTTCAGCTCTGCACATGCTCTAGGCACATATACAATAATGGCAATTACACATTGTACAAAGCACATCAATAATTTTAGTGTGAAAGAGAAGGAAAATGCAGAGCTATGATTCCAGTGCTCTAATCGGCAGGACCACATTATGTCAATGAAGCGGGGACACGGAGGACTGATTAGATAAATTCCCCCTCGCAGTTCCAGCACCCGCACTGAAGTGCCCACCATGTTCTGAAAATGAAATGTACGCATTAAAAATGTATCTGCATTTATTTTCCCTCTGGTGTCTTTTTGGTTTTTCTAACAAACAGAGTCTTACGGAAAAGAAAAGAAAAACACTTCCCTAGATGGGAGCTTGGGCAGTGCATTTGCTCTTTATAAAGAAGTCAACTCGGTACCTTGGCGGAGAGGGCTGTCCATGTCAGTGGGGATTAGATGAACCTCCTCCTCCTCCCTACTGCCCCTCAATTAACTTTTACTCTCCTAGCAGAAATGGGAGAAAGTTTGCAGAAGTGGTGAAGCAAAAAGACCCTCTCCTTTTGCTAATCTGTGGAATTTATTGTTACCTTGAAAGAAGTTATTTTCCTAAGCAGGGGCCTAATTCTGCTTGCATACTGTAGGTGTAGCTGTACTGAATTTAAAGGGTCACTTCAATGCCCCCCAAAATTGCAATGAAATCAAGCAGCTATATTAATTGCCTTGCAGCGCCTTGCCATTATCCTCGCCTTTCCTTGCCTTTTGCCTATCCTCATTACAGTGGCATGGAAGTATGTGTTCTAACCATAAAATATTCTTTTTTCTTTCTTATTCTTTTCATAATGAAATGGTGTCCCACCTCTTAAACAAATACTTCACTTCTGCCCACTTGAGTCTGAAAGGGCACAGCCATCACCAGTCAGCTATAATGTCCTTTCTTTTCCTCTCTTCCTGTCTCTGCCTCTCTTATCTCCATGATCTTCTTTTCGCTGTCTCACTTCCCCTCCGGACAGCTTTATTAAATTCAGATCTCTACTTCTGAGATCTCTATGTCTGAGCTCCCGTTCCATGTAAGCCACCGAGAGCAAAAGAAAAAAAAGTCAAGATTCCCTTATGTTCCTCCTCCCCTCAGTGTCCTTGGCAGCACAGGGATCCTTTCCACAGCACATCCTTCTGGTTGGGTATTCAGGTTACAGACTGCCTATTTGGACCTCAGGGAAACGTAATGTGCAAGAAAATGTAAATTCGTTTTTGACAACCGACAACATGTGCTTGACATAATGTACCACCCTTTTGGGCAGGATTTGGATTGGAAAGTGAGATTTCTGCTGATAGCTTTTCCCCAGGGAAATTATACATAAACAGAATTCCTGTGGCTTTCATGGAGAGTGGTTATAGCCCAGATGTCTTGATAAGGCAACACAAATTTAGAACTGGGTTGGACCAATTTTCTACCTGCTGGATAAGTCTTAGTACTTAGTGCTTAGCACTCAGTACTCAGTACTTGGTGTACTCTGACTCTGGAACGAGCCTTTCCGTGCTAGTGGGATACAAACACGACCTACAAGGCTTCAGCCTGGTGTCCCTTATGATTGCCAGGTGACGATGTGCAAACTGAGCAAACCCTGCCAGACAGGCTCTTTGTAGGCTCTTCAAACTGGCTTGGCTCTTCATGGCACTTCAGGAGCTGAGAGATGCTTTCTGATGGCCCAAACCAGCAGAAAAGCCCATGTGGGTTCCTGCTGAGAGTCTGCCAGCTAAACTTTGCAGTTGGTACGCCTGGAAAATGAAATATATTCTGATATTGTTGATGCCAAGGAATAAACAAGTGAAAATCACACTTATGATCATCTCATGTACCCGTCTGGCAATGCGGTGTTTTACCAAAAAACCAGACCCCAAATTGTCCACACTGGCAATTCAAAATTTACCTTTCATAAAAGGTAAATAATATAGACTATTAAGCGTAAAGGGCATCCTTTAAATACCGGCAGGATGCCTGAGCTAAGTGGCCTTTGGGAATCCTATATTGCTTTGCCTATCTTAACTCTGTTTCAGTGCTCTTTTTTTCCACCGGTGCTGAAGCACTAAAAAGTCTCTAAGAAAGAAAACTGCTTAATGCACCTGTCTGGTTTCCTGTGCACAGCTAGTGTATTCCCACATGATAGCTTTGAATGAAATTTTGTAGCAATTGAATATTTGTATGCTTAACCACATACTCAGGGCAATGATAAATAAATACATAGTACCCCAATGCTAAGAATCTCAAAAATGTTATTGACTGTCACGTTTCAGGGCTTGAGCATAAGGTAAGCACCCTCAAAAATTTTTTTTTTTTTTTCTCACAACAATCTGGAGGATAAGATCTTTGCACCATGTAGGAATGCAGCTTTATAATTTTATTGTCAGATAGGGTCAAAACATCAGCTGTTTTATATTGGCCTAAGCATCAAGCTGTCATCAAATAGACCACCTGAGGAAGTGGCCTGCTGGGAATACATTTTAACCATCCAAACAGAAACATCCAAACCTTTGCAAGCTCAACCACTAGAAATTACAGGGAAAAGCAGAGAACAAATGGGCTTCAGTTTTAGTCCCTTCAAGCACCGTATGATGGGCCGTTACTTCTCTTTTCTGTTTCCCATTGCAGGCTGGGATGTTTTCAGACTAAACAAGTCCCTGTAACCTGAACCCTGGCCATCATTTATGGAAGTACCCTGTGCAGCATGGTTAATAAATAAAAAGTTAAGAAAAATAAAAAGGCAACCTTTCCACTATTAACAAAAGACTCTTCAAAGCTATTCTTTTGCTCTGGGCTTTTACAATAATAAGCTGAAAAAATACATTA
>JANHGO010000037.1:5649158-5660812 GCA_024606505.1 Aquila spilogaster
ACCCCTGCTTGGATTTTCATGAGGAAATAATCAGATTAGGGCTTCAGCGGCGAGTTCATATGGAGTTCTCTTTCTCCGATGTGCTACTAACTGAATAAACGTGTTTTGTGGTAAATTGCAAATGACATTATGATTACTAAGGCCAGCATGGGTTTCATTTAAAAGTGATCAAAATTGCGGGCTGCAGAAATTGTGAGTGGCAGATAAGGCTGTTTGGAAGGAGACGAGCGGCGATGCGTGTGCGTGCACGGGTGTGAGCAAACCCGCGTGGCGATGCCAAGGGAAGTCCTAGGAAATCACAAAATATTGGCGGGTCCCGTGTCACTGGAGGGAGATGGAGAGGCTTGAACGTTTCCAGCACAGCAAATGAGATCTGTCAGCCTTTGGGGCTGCCTGCGTGCTGCAGGGCTGTATCCGGTATCTGCGTGCTGCTTCCCAACAAAGATGCTGCTCCCTCTCCCTTTGCCCCTAGCAGGCACCCGTAGCAAAATAGTCCTGCTGGTGCAGCTGAAAAGGGAAAGGCAAAGCTGAGAAAAAAGGGAGAAAGAGGAAAACAGTAAGGTGGTGTCTAAAAATAGAGTGTTTTTTCTATGGATCTTGTCTCACTTGGACCTCCTTCCTGAGCAGCGCGTGACTTCTGTGTGATTTCGTTGTTTTCCTCTGTGACGCATGGAGTGAGAAATGCTCTTAGAGTCTGCACATGCGGAATCCCCTTGAAATAAGTCGTAGGTGAATGTCCACGGGGTTCAGACATCAAGATGTGGCAGTAAGCGGGACCCAGCCTGCTTTCTCCTGTCTTTTCCAGGAGCCTGTCATTTTCTTCTAGCAACAACTTTCCCAGTTGTAATGTTTCCGTAATAAGACAAATGTCCTTTTATTCGTTCAGAACTTTGTGGCTCTCACGGGTGTCTCGCTCTTTATCATTAACACTAAACATTGCTCATCTGTGTACAGGTCCCCAGAACTACTGAACAAGGAGCTCAGTTAGTGTAGACGTTGGCTGAGCGAAGCTTTGCCTATTACACTCACAAGCACAGCTAACTAGGGGAGAGCAGGCTTGGGAGGAAAGGAGGATTGCAGCTGGCTACGGCAGCAAATTCCTCCTTTGATTTTGTTTTGAAGGAAGGAAGGAAAAACAGAAACACACGTCTTTTCCTAGGATGCTTCGGGCAGAAATGTTTATGTTGTTGGTGCCTGTATCTGAACTCATTTACTTTTATTCTCTCCTTATAATCAGTGATGATCTCATCATTGTAGCCTGAGGCACAATTTCTCTCATGTTAAAGCAGAGACTTATATTTGATCAGATGGAACGCGTCCTAACTCAGAGGAGTGTATGGACTGTATCTCCTCTGCACAGATCCATAAAAGGGTTCTAATGACTCATCTCCTCAGACACTTGGAATGGGATTGGGTTGCAGATTCTGAAATATATGGAAGTGTCTTAGCTCCTGTTACATTTCATGAAGTATTATCTGAAGTTGCTTTTGCATTCCCATGGGTCGTACTTACAGGTGTAGCTACCCTGAGAGGTCCAAATGACTTAGAGCAATTGTCCTTCTGTCATACTTGCTCTTTCAACAGTGGATGCAATTAAATGTCCAGAACGAACAGGGCAAATGTGAAAGTCACTCAGAAAGTAATGCCTACCTGAGCAGATGGAAGTTAGAATATGCAAAATTAGGACTATACTGTGGGGGTGGTAGGACGGCCCGGCCAAGATGGGCAGTGCGCTCCGTGGTCTTCAAACTGTCATGGGTCCTGGCTGTAGGAGAAAGATTATCTTCTCTGGCCTGACTCTGGAAGTTCAAGCCTTCAGCTTAGTCAGCATTGTGACATAGCAGTCAGAGTTCATGGTTTGTCTGGGTTCCAGGAAATCCAGAACCATCGCCTGTTTTCTATCCCAGAGACAGTGCACATCACTTTACCTGCTGAGGTCTGTGTCTTGAACTTTTTCTTCGACGGGGAATTCACATGTTGCCACTCCATGGACTACTGTTTTGACTCTGCCTCATAGTAGTGACACCACATCTTGTCACTGGTAATGATGCAACCCAGGAAACTGTCACCTTCAGCTTTGTATTGGTTCAGTAGATCTTGACAAACTTGCTCAGAGTATTTTTTCTGTTTCTGTATGAGCTTTTGTGGGACCCACAAACTTTGTGATATCCCAGTGTTAACTGCTGTCATTTCCAATGCAGTGAAGCTCTGCGCATAGTTCCCTGGTCATAATCCACGGATTCACAAGACACTCTTTATTTTGTGATGTGACAGCTGTGCATGGCCATCCAGAACGTAGTTTGTCTTTCACATCACCATCACCATTGCTGAAACACACCACCCAGTGCCTCACTGTGCTCACATCCACTGTTTGGTTCCCATAATGTTCAGCAAACATTGATGAATGTCAACGGGTACTATTTTTTCCACATGGAGGAATACACTGACAAACTTCTGCTTCATAGTCACTTCCATGTCAGATGCCATTTGATCAGACTGTCCCTCTGCTCCCATCTGTCACACACACGGCAACAAGATGTAATGGAAGATTTGCGTGAAGATCCAACCAACATCATAAAATAGGAGGCATTACTTTCAGAGCAGCCCACGTAATACCAGTTCTCGACTACTTTCAGGTTAAGGACTTCTTCAGGTAGACGTAGTTTCTGTCTATTCAATACCAATAGTGTCCAGACTTCTCTCAAAACTAGTTAGAATTTTAGCACCTGCAAAAGTGACGTGGAACACCACATAGGAAAATATGCAGCTGACATCTGATACAATTTTTTTTCTCTCCCCACCTCTATTTTTCCTTCCAGGAATTTACAGAGATGACAGCAAGTGTATCTTCAAGCCCTCGGTACAAGGCTACTTCTGCAAACAGGCAGATTACGCGCTTGTCATCCTGGAAAATTTAGACACCGGTGTGGTCAACCAGGAGCTGTTTCCAGTGGTAGCAGTGACTGGCAGCTTTATGGATACCTTCAGTGACGGAGCTTCACATGCATCATGTCACTCTGCAGAGCATCCTTCTGCTCTCTTCTCTGTACTGCCAACCACCAAACTCACAACAGTTTGCTTCCCGGACCTAACACCTCTGATGTTCAGACTCTACCTCCTCAGTGGCCTGAACTCAACCAGACTCCCCCTTGCTATTTTCTACAACGAACCCCTCAGCCTTCATGTCTTCATTGAAGGAAAATATATCTCTCCAACCCCAGCTTCCTTCTCACGGAATGAAGGGGCAGGAACCAATTATTTTAGCTTTGAGGACAATCTTCTGTATGTTCTCCTTCATGAAAAGGAACCTGTAGAAATAGTCGCTGGCCTTTCCCTCCACGTGGCTTTCACTGTGACTGAGGCCACTGGGGAAGAAGGTGAGGCAAATATCATGCATCAATTAGCCGAATTCTTGCAGATTGGTCATGATCAAGTCAGAGTAGTCGATCGTGTGCTGGGAGGTGAAAGCATGTTGAAAGTCATCTCAGACAATGCTAGCAAGAAGAAATTTCACTGCCCCAACATGACGTTTTGCACGGCCTTTCATAGCAGATCTGGATCACAGAAACTAGGGAGAAGAGCAGTAAGCACTCAAGTTCTGCAGCCATCTGATGCAGCTGGTCCATCAAAAGTGCTGATTATTGAATTTGGTGATCCACCAGGACACCATAGAAATGAGTTTCAGCGTTCCTTAACAATTGACAGTTTAAAGAGGTTGGCCAGAACAATTATCAATGCTCATCAGACTGGAGACCTTCCAAAAGCCCTGGGCTTGCCAGTTGACACTCTAATGGTGAATCAGCCTGACTTACTGTTTTCAGGAAGAGATAATAGGAGGTAAGTGCGTTCCTGCAGTATCCTAAAAAAAAAGTTATACTGATCAAAATGGATTGAGTGAATCGAACCACTTGACCTGCTTAGTAAGATACAGAGTAAGTTCTCCCTTTACTGAAATATGACTGTAGTGAAGCACGTTAAAAAGTTTCCCTAACAGAGTTGTGGTCAAGTATTAGCTAGAGTCCTGACTCTGATCTAGCCAAATTATCACAACATTTTCTTGGTGCTCATGTCTATGTAGTACAAAGCTGTCCGTGATATTTTAATCCAGGAATAGAGTTTAAGTCTGCCTTGAAAGTATAAAGTAGTAGGTAGACTCGATGGTTTTTAAATGAGTTCAGACTACTAAAGCTCTTAACATCTAAACAATTAAATCTATGTGTGTTTATAAATTAATGTAGTGCCAGAGATGTGTTATGGTAGACAGGTTATTGCTTTAACTAACTCACACGTCTAAACCTTGATTCATATACTTTAATACTTAAAGCCAGAAGAAGAAACATTTAATCTTCCAGTTCAGTCTCCTGCATGACACAGCCCAGTGCTCTTCATTTTGATCTCCCAGTATTCAGTTTTCCATTTTGCCGAAAATATATATTCTAGAAAACCACGTGGTCTTCAAGAGACAAGACCTCAGCACATCTAATGCTACGTGAATGTGTGCTCAAGTATTCAGCACTGTCCCTGTTTTTCACAGGGTCAGAAATGCTTGCCTATTTTCTTTTGTCAGTCCTTCTGTCTCCAGCTTCCTGTGAGATTTTCTTGCCCTGTCCTTCACTCTTACATCAGTGACTTGCCGGGCATTGGTTTTTCCTCCTCCTCCAGATACCTCCAGAGTAATCAAATAACTTAGCTCTCTGCAATTTAATACATTGAAAGGTTGGAGTTCTGGTGACTATAGGATATTTCAATCCATTTTCTGTTCTTTGTCCTTCTCTATCTCTGTTTTTGTATTCCTTTTGGAAATGTGGACGTCTGAACAGTCAAGAGTTTTCCTTTGTATAATTGCCATATGTAAAAGTGGTTTTAAATCCCAGTTTCATCTGACAGAATTCAGTGATCTCAGCCCATTTTTTCCACAGAAATAGGAGAGATCACAGTCACCTATTTGCTCACTCTATTCTCTAGTTCCTTTTCAGTTATATCTTTTCATGACCCAATTCACCCAGCTTGTCTGCCCAGTTCCAACCCACCAAGTGGTTTAGGTGCCAGTTTTGACTGTTTTCTCCATGATTTATCAACTCACAAATCCTTTTTTTGCATTTTATAAGCATTGTATATAGATATCTTTATACATAATACATAAAATGCATGGAAGATAACTTTCTGATGCAGGTGGTGAAGGAGCCAGTGAAGAGAAGTGTGCTGCCGGATTTTGTTCTTACAAACAAGGAAGGACTAGTTGGGAATGCGAAGGCTGGGGGCAGCCTTGGATGCAGCGTCCATGAGATAGTGGAGAAAATGGAAGAAACAAGGCAATAAATAGGATTGCAACCCTTGACATCAGAAGAGCCACCTTTGACCTCTCCTAGGACCTACTTGGAGGCTTCCTATGGGTTAGAACATTGAAAGGGCCCAGAAGAGTTGGTTGACACTCAAGCATCACTTCTTCCAAGCTCAAGATCAGTGCACCCCTAAGAGTAAGAAATCAGCCAAAGATGGCAGGGAACACACAGGGATGAGCAAGAAGCTTGTAGAATGAAAGTCTATGGAAAAGTGGTCTGGCATCTTGGGAGGAATAAAGGAATAAAGGAACATTGTCAGGACCTGCAACAAGGAAGGCTAAGGCCCACTTGGAATTAATTCTGTGCGGGAGGTCAAGGACAACAAGAAAGCCTTCTTTAAGTATGTCAGTAGCAAAGTGAACACGGGAAAATGTGGTCCTGCTGCTGAATGATGTGGTATTGGGATGCTGAGAAGGCAGAGATGCTAACACCTTCTTTGCTTCAGTCTTTACAGCTAAGACTGCCCATCGGGAATCCCAGATCCTGGAGATAAGAGAGAGTCTGGAGAAAGGAAGACTTTTACTCGGTGAAGGAAGGTGTGGTCAGAGAGGATCTAGGCAAAATCAACGCACATAAATTGGTGGATCCCAAGGGGATGCACCCACGAGTGCTGAGGGATCTGTCAGAAGTGATTTCCAAGCCACTCTTTATCATCTTTGAAGAGTCATTGAGAATGGGAGATGTGCCTGAAGAGCCAATGCCACTCCAGTCTTCAACAAGGTCAAGAAGGAGGAACCAGGCACCTACAGGCAGTCAACCTCAGCTCTGTCTCTGGGAACATTCTGGATGTTATCTCCTAGCAAGTAGAAGAAAAGGAGGTTATCACTCAACATGGATTCATCGAGAGGAAATTATGTCAAGTGGATGGGGACAGGCTCTCTTCAGCAGTGCTCAGTGACAGAAAATGAGGCAATGGGCACAAACTGGAACTGGTTCCACAAACTGGAAGTTTCATACAAGTGTTCCATAAGAACAACCTTATTTACTGTGAGACTGGCAGCAATGGCATAGGCTGTCCAGGGAGGTTGTGGAGTCTCCTCTGGAGTTATAACCTGCTGTCGGGAACATGCTTTAGCAGGAGGTTGAACTGGGGGATCTCCAGAGGTCCCTTCCAACCCGATGATTCTGTGATTTTGTGATACATATATACATATATATGTGTGTGTGGGTATGTACAACATCAGGCCTGCATCTAATTTTAACAGAACAATGCAGAACAGCCCTGCACTTGAGAATGATTTCCCAATGGGAACTACCTTTTGAGCTCTGTCAGTTGACTAGTTCTAGGTCAGTTTTGTCTGTAGTAATTTTTTATTGATGTTCTGTGCCAAGGCTCGGTCTCTGAAGGTCATTTTCTCCTCTCCACCACAGCAACAAACAGTCCTTTCTGTCCTTCCTTCCTCTGTCCTCATCTTGCTCCTTTGAGCCTCCTTGCAGCCTCTATTTGCAAACCCAGATGGCAGCCCTTATCTGCAGAGGGGGCTGAGAGGAGCAAGGCTGGGAAGGGAGCAGACAGCAGTATATTTCGGCTTCAGATCCTGAATCTGTATTAAAAGCAGATGGGAAATATGAAAAAGGTAATATCCCATCTGCTTTTAATAGGGGACATGGGATTTGATGCCTGGCAACCTTACTGTGTACTCTCTTGATATTGCATAACGTTATTTTTGATGTTGTGCACTACTGAGCCTTACCCAACTATAAGCATATTCCATCTATGATAGAAAGAAATTGAATTTGTCTAAGACTTATTTTCTCTAATTAATACCACATCCTCTATCTTTTTACCACTGACCCCAGTACCATCCTGCTGTGATGGAAAGTACTGTCCACATGCTTAACTTTTCCACTAGGCACAGTGTGGCTTACAGTAGTGGCGCACCCACATAAGGGTTTGCTTCTCTGGGGACTTAAGAATCATTGTTTTGATTTGATTTGATTTTTCTTTTCTTTATAAGTAGTTCCATTTTTAGCACAAGTGAGAAATGGTTATTTGCAAAATGAAGTTGGCCAAACTTTGAAGATACACAATCCTTCACTGTTTTCAATAGAGCTTCTGCAGGGCACCACAAAATGTGGCAGCAAAATCTGTAGGAAGTTTTGCAGTCTGTGGTAGCAAATGTTATCCTTTATGCTATTCCAAAACACATTGTAGAGTGTGACACGTAAAGGATCCCTCATTCACTGTCCATTAATGATGATCTGATCAAAGGGAGCCACGAGAGGAGCAACATGAGTTACAACATGAGTCAGGAGCAAGCTGTAGTTTTTCAGGATAAGGTCACCAGAACACTTTTAGAAGTCTATAGGTTACTGAACACACCGATATAAAATAGAATTGTAGAATCATCCAGGTTGAAAAAGACCTCTAGGATCACCAAGCCCAACCCCATCCCACCCCTACCATGCCCACTGACCACGTCTCTCAGTGCCACGTCTCCACACTGAACACTTCCAGGGATGGTGACCCCACCACCTCCCTGGGCAGCTGTGCCACTGCATCACTGTTCTTTTGGAGAAGAAATGTTTCCTAATATCCAAGCTGATCCTCTTCTGGCATAATTTGAGGTCATTACCTCTTGTCATCATGGTAGGTAAGCGGGGATCACCTATAGGAGAGGATCACCCTCTTCTGTGTGCCAGGAAAGCTTTTCAGCTACATATTTTCAAGCACAGATGACATTTTCATTGCATTGGAGATGGATCTACTGGTTGTCATTCAGGGAAGCTATTCCTGTCTTCCCATCTGAGCATACTCTGTGACACCAATCCAAGCAGTGGTGATCAAAGCAGGACCCTATGTTTTGTTATATGGACAAGAGCAGGGCCAGCTTGCAGCTGCATACTCAACATCTCACTAGGGGAAGACCTGGGATGCATATTCAAGAGAATGCTAACTACCAAATGGCAGGACCAGCTCCACGCCTACACACACAAAGCTGTGTGGGCTCCTCTGCTGCGTTATTTATTGCTCCCCATCAGTCACAGCCTTTCTGGAATTACTCATGGCTGACACTTCTGATGCAATAAGGCCACAGATAACTTGTGAAATGAAATCAGGGCTTTCCTGTTGGGACATGTAATATCCCCACTGTCTATCTGTCTCTCTTTAGGCAGTACATGCTAGCACAGGCAAGGATAATGGGTCTGGGATTACAAGTCAGGATAAGTATACCTATGTATTTTTCTGCGGAAGGAAAAGAGAAATGTTTTCACCCCAGAGTGGTGCAAAATGCAGTCGGGCTCTCAGATATTCACAGAAGCTGCGCTCATGCAGGGCCAGCCTTCCCGTGGCTTCAGATTTGTGGCTCCTCTTGCTTCCAGCCAACAACAAAAAGGCCTTTGATCAGCAGAGACCGCCTGCTCATCCTGCAGCCCGGGACAGCTAGGCTGAACGGAGCCTGGGAAACCTTGCTGCGGTCAGGTAGCAAGGCAGTGAGCCTGTGCATCACGTTGCCAAGCCTTTAAAAAAGAAAAGAAGAGAAAGAAATGTCCGTTATGATTTTTGATTTTAAATGCTTCTTCCTTTTTTTTTCCTTTTTTTTTTTCGCATGATTTTAATGTAAGTCCTTTGTTGGCGTTGCTTCAAGCATGGCTCACTGGTTTGGCTTACAGAAAGGGGTGACTACTGTGACTGCTGCAGCCCTGCGCAGTGGGAGGAGATGCAGGGAGGTGGCAGCTATCACACAGCTTTCTCCTTCAGTGTATGTCTGTGTTTAAACATACGCTGCAGTGTATTCACAGAGAGGAATCTCTCTTCTGCAAAATTTTCCTCATATCAGTATGCATGTAAAAGTGCGAGAGAGCACAGCAGCAAAAGTATGGGGCAAGTTTCTGTGGGTGTCCTTGTACAGCACCAGAAATAGAAAGGCCAGACAGTCTTCCAGATGCCATTTAGTCCACCTTCCCAAAGCGGAGCAGGAAACTCACTTATCCCTAATGGAACTTTAACATGTTATGTATGGAAATTTGCAGGCATTAATCTTCCCTTGTTAAGAGCTATGCTTAGGGTAGCATGTGAAAGATAACGTGAGTGAGGGAAGTAACAGCGATCGAGACGCAAGCAATAAAAGTGAAGCAAATTGTCAAGGAACTGCTCATTCAGACAGCAGCACCCATCCAGAGACCAAAGGAGAAGTCAGCACTCATCACCCCTATTTACATGGCATGCACGCAAGCATGAATGTAGTCACCAAACCACTCTCTATGGTATTTGAAAAGTTGTGGCAATCGGATGACTGTAAAAAAGGCAGCATCACACCCATTTTTAAGAAGGATGAGAAGGATGACCCCAGGAACTACTGACCTGTCAGTCTCTCCTCTGTGCTGGCGAAGATCATGGAGCAGATCCTCCTGGAAGCTCTGCTAAGGCACATGGAAGGCAGGGAGCTGATACGGGAGAACCAGCATGGCTGCACCAAGGGCAAATCCTGCTTGACCAACTTGGTGGCCTTCTGTGATGGTGTCACTCATCAATGGACAAGGGAAGAGCCACTGCTGTCATCTACCTGGACTGCAGGAAGGCCTTTGACATGGTACCCCACAACATTCTTCTCTCCAAATTGGAAACATACGGATTTGATGGGTGGACTGTTTGATGGATGAAGAACAGTGCATATCCCTGTTCATTGCAGGGGAGGTGGCCTAGATGGCTTTTAAAGGTCCTTTCCAACTCTAAGGATTCTATGATTCTATTTAGCCATCTAGATAAACTATGGAACACATGGATAAATTTACTGTGAAACCTAGAAGTTTTCCAGTCAGAGGACTGGAATTCTGTAATGGGCTGTTACAGGAGTGATGGTATAAGAAACCAAATGGGATTAAAGTGGACGCTAAACACATATAAACAGCATTATGCCATATAAAAAGTCATGGTCGTATTGCGTTGTAAGAATCAGGATGAATTTCGGTATTTTGTTCTTAATTCCTAACTCTTTTCAAACTGGTAACCAGCAGTTCAAGGATCTGCCAACAGGAGGTACACACCATGGAATCACAGAACCATAGAGGTCGGAAGGGATCTCTGGCATCAGCAAGTCCAGCCTCTGCTGAAGCATGTTCCCTGTGGGAGGTTGCCTATTTCAGACATACTCATGTGCAGGTTGCCTGTAGTGTCACAGTACAGAAAGCTGCTGGATACAGTGATGTCTGTCCATAAAACTGAGTGCTTGACGTGGGGGAAAAGAAAATGGAATCAAAGCTGCCTGTCCTTTTGTATGCAGTCCTTGTGTGAAACCAGTGTGTTTCCCTTGGAAGTTTTCAAAGGAATCCCTGAAATATCCCTTTGGACAACAGCCATGGAGCTTTGTGTTGCCACTGCAAATCCAATAATAGCAGTTTTTCACCAGTGCTCACCCAGACAGGAATTCAGGTTTTACCCACACTGTAGCCTTGATGGAACCCATAGCTTGCTCCAGTTGTAGACCTCCAAAAACCAACCAGCTCCTCTGTGAGAAGGGAGGAAAGGGGAAGGGAGAGCAGAGATGGGGAAAGGTGAAGAAGGTGGGAAGGACTCAAGAAAATGAGTGCTGCCTCTGTCAGCAAAGAGGCAGGTCTTTGTGGGAGGAAGGAGGGATTTATTGGCATATGTTTTTCACGGTATGGATCTTTGAGGGTTTTTATCATTTAAAAATGAAGGGGATCAGCCCAAGGGGAGATTCTACCAGTTCTCTGCTTTTCCCCCAGAAGCTATAGCTATTGGGATCAGCTCAAGGGGACAACTGAGAGCCAGGAGGGTACCCATCAGCTTTCTCAGGGACTGGAAGGAGACCTGATCCCAGGTTGGGCACCCAGTGCTGGCGAGTACAACCTGCTTGGCTTATGTCTCATACATATTTGATTTCCCCCTCAACCATCAATGGAGCTTGTGGTAAAGTCTACTCCTTTGATGATTTCCATGATGTGCAGGCACAGCACAGCTATGTCTCTGAAGGGTGGATCCTATCCCCATTCCGGCTTGTTTAAGACTGGTAGAGCTGGGCTGGTGTGACATTGCAGTGAGTGACAGCTGTGTTGTCTCTGAAGTCAGTCCATGTCACCGTCACATCGTGCTCTTGACATTGCATGGAAAAGGGAGACAAATTCTTCCACATGCTTTGTTAGCAGGAGCCTGGTGAGCAAAGGGTTAAGTGGCTTTGCTTTCTGTGTCTTTGTAGGGAAGTGTGTACATATATTTATATATGGATATGGATATATATATATATACAGCCCTTAGTTTGGCTGTAGGACCTCACGCCCGCAGGCCACAGTCACATTATCATCTGGAAATTGGATAACGACAGCACAATGACAAATCCAGGTTGCTTGCAA
>JANHGO010000037.1:5661502-5696306 GCA_024606505.1 Aquila spilogaster
ACCACCTACGGTCTGGTTTTAGGATAGAAACTGTTTAAGAGTTTATGTGGAGCTTAAAGTGGTATTACCTTGGGATACGCAGCAGCGGCAAGGCTCTGACCTCCGGCGGGATGCTGTTTACATTTAATAAAAGACGTTTCTCTGACAGTAAACTTCGGGAGTGTGTTATGGAGGAGGCCTGGCTTAGCTCCTCACCACTAGCAGGCGGCTTTGTAGGTAGGGGTATTTCCACTCAGCTACAGCAATTAATGAAAGTCAGTAATGAATTTGGAGGATGTTTCTCTCTATCTGATGCATCTGGTCTGTCCCTCTCCTTCTAAAGGCTCCTGGTGATCCCACCTTGCCCTTAAATGGATCCATTAAGTCCTTCCAGACTCTCTGTTTTTCTTTTTTTAAGGTGTGTTATCACTCCAGACTGCAGGAATCTGGACTCCACCAGCTGCATCCACCAGGCAGCTGCTTGCCTTCACCTCTTGGTGCCACTGGGATTGAAAAGTGCTAAACGAAGGTTTTCTGAGCAAGGGGAGAAGACTGCACTTGTGGGGGAGACATGTCTCTGTGTTCCTGGACAACTGTGTCCATGCTCTGTGACTATATTTACTGATTTGTAAAATGGGGGAAAAAAATTCCTGAATGCTAGATCAGGAGCCATTTGGAGTTTGGACAGTCTGTAGCAAATGGAGAAACGGAGATCTGATGGTAGTAGTGCCCCAAAAAGTTAACATCAGAAAAAGCTGGTCAAAAAGACTGGGTATTTTAATTAATATATACTCCAAGAAAGTATGCATTGGACCTCTTTTTCAGAACTTTTTCAGTCTAACCAACTTACCTGATGCTTTCAACAGCCACAAAATATCTAGCTTCTAACTAAAGCATCTTTGCTTTATGAAAGGAAACCCTCACAATAATTAGATAAGAAGCATACTCCTCTTGCCCAGCCTTGCCCACAGAGGCAGTTCACTTACTTGTTTCTTATCCCAGTTCACCATCAACGTAGGCCCCCTTGCTAATTCTCCACACTACTAGATCTTCTCTCGTTAGCTTTCTGCCATCACAGCATCTGACCTCCAGGGCAGTGGACACGTGGCTTCGTTCAAAGCTCCCTGCTGATGCGAGCTAGAATATGCATTTAGGTGCCTAGGTTTTTTTAATTTTGGTCTTATTGACTCAACCTACATGAAAGAAGGGCAACATCAGTAATGTCTGACACCATGGGTCCCATTCAGTCCATTATTTTAGTCCTCATAAGGAGATATGATCAATATTAAGTATTTTTTGTTTCTCTGTTGTCAAGGGAAGCTGCAGCCTGCTTTCCACTGGAGTTTATCTCCTCTAGCTTTGATTTCTTTCTATAATATGGGAAAGCATGGGCATCAGTGGAAATAAAAGTCATCCTTCGGATAGCTTTTTTGCTTAAAGTAGGAATGACCTCAGACTCCTCACTGTCTTCTGGATGCTCATGTCTCTCTTTCCCTGTTTCTTTTACTTAATAATAAGATCTGCAGGCGGAGACAAAGTTCTAACGGTGCAGCTGAGAGGGCACAGGTACCCGGTGTCTGGCTAACTTCATCACCCCATGACGTGAGAACGCACTTCTCACCCAAAGATGCCAAATTCCTCACAGCCCTTCCAGTGCATCTGTACCTACTTTGCCTTACACAAGTCCTCAGCTTGCCTATCTCCTGTCTTCACTACAGCATCTTCTTTCTTGTAGCCTGTCTTCTCTTCACCAGCAATCACCATCTTTTGAAGAACAAAAAAAAAAATATCTCTTTGGCTTGACCATGATGCATTTTGACATATTATTTATCGCGCAAATTCTTCCCAATCTCCTTCCCCTTCCAAGGATATACTGATGCCACAACACTAGCATGGCAGACATACCCAGGTAACTGTTCAATTTGTTTCATTGTCTGATGTTTATTAGGAAATTAAATATGCCAGGATCTGTTCTCTGGCACCAAGGTCAGCTGATATGGATCAGCCTGTGTCCATAAAATTAAATTCTGTCACCCACTGTGTCAGGGTGGCCTCATCCAAACTGCCAAGTGAGAATATTTTCTGACTGTATTAGCTCCCAGACCATTTGGGAGTTGTCCTGGACTTTGCTATTGGGCCTGGAGCACAGCTTGTGATGGACGGACAGGTTAACAGTAGAGGTGATCAAGTGTCAGCGCCAAGGCTTGTTCTTTGGCATTATTTAGTTTTCTAGCATAGAGGTATCCATCAACTTTAATAGACACTTGACCCAGGTTCTCAGTCTGATCTCTTTCCCCTTGAAGTCAACTGATAATAATAGCTGCTATTATTGTTGCTGTTGTCATTATTATAGTTATTATTGTAATTCTAATTAAAATGACAAGATCTTCTTGATTTCAGGGAGACTTCCTTCCCTCTGCCCCAAATCTCTCCACCTAGTTTCTCAATCACACCTCAATACCTGCAGTAGACCCTCTACTTTCTAAGACCTCTAACTTCTTTGCTACTAAAGAGCAGACACTTGCTCTCCCGCGGAGCCTCAGCATGTTCAGCAGACACGTCTTGGCACTGACGGTGAAAGGTTCTGGGATCTCTGGTGTCCCTGCTGACTAAGGTATCACAAGCAGCGCCTGCTCGCCCGCTGTGCCCACGTTTAGAAGAGCTGCAAGGCACCGAGCAACGGAGCTGCTCCCCGTTGAGCACTGTCAGCAGGGAATTGCAAACCAGCCTGCTCCTTCCCAGCGTGAGACTTCAGGGTAGTGACAGAACAGCATGCTCCTCATGCCCACCAGGAGGAAGGCAGGTCTCCTGGCCCTGGTCCTTGCCAGGCTACAGGCACGCTTCTCCGTCCCCACTTCCCAGTGGCAAAGCTATGCCGGGAAAGCCTATTTTCCTTCCAGCCCAAATCATCAGGGCAGCAGCAGGCTGATCTTCTCTCCTCCTGCTCCACACTGACGCTCACTTGCAGGAACGTAACTTGCTGCGTGCAGAGTTGCACCCTAAGGCTGGGGCTCCCTCACAGCAAGAGTCAGGTTGGACTGTGTGGGATATACACACCATGGTCCGTGCTGTGTTTGCTGGATTCAGGAGGAAAAAAAAAAAAAAAAAAGACTTTAATTTTTAAGCATACATGTGTATTTCTGTTTTGTTTTGTTTTCTTTGCCATTACTCACCCTAGGGAGTGGGAACTACTTCCTACAACCACATTTTGCAGCAGTCTTCCTTTAAGTGTGAGATGAGCACAGTTTTACCGTGTAGGGCTTGGGGTGTGGAGGCAGGGCATTTCATGCCAACATTTTTTCTGTTTGTTGGAAGTTTTAAAGAAGCTGGAGAGAGAAAAAAAAAAAAAAAAATTTTGGCTTACAGAAGCCATGCCAAGACTCACCTGGACTCTGCTGGAGTCAGGGAGCTCACAGAAATTGCAGCTGTCTGCCCTGAAAACAGGAGTGACTTGGTGTATTGGTCCTGCAGTGAGTTTCAGTCACAGTGCTGCATGCACGCTTACGGAAGGAGGTGGCTAAGAGCAATGATGAACACATTTGTGCCTTTGATATGAATTTCAAACACAATGCTGCCTTTCAGACTTTCCCACTCACAAAAAAGAAAAAGGACCAAGGTAAGAACTGAAACTTAAATCCTTGAGCTAGCTCTTCTAGTATTTCCCATCAGCTGCAATATAAACAGTTTCTAGTTTGTAATGCATAGTAATACTCTGAAAACAAAACAAAACAAAACAAAACAAAACAAAACAAACAACCCACAAACCAAAACCCAAACCAAAAAACTGAGTTAAACCAAAGGAAACTTATGCTTCATATATCTTCTGTTTGTAAACACCTTTAAGCAAACACTAGAGATGAGTGAATAGCTTTTCTATTTTCATTTCAAGACAATACCAAACCCCCAGCCGCTTCACTGCAATTGCAGATTAGAGGGTTTTTTATATATATAAATTATATATATATATGAGATACTAAATGACACAAAGCACTGGAAGAGGGAATGAAATGATACAGGCTCAGAATAAAGTGTTGATTCTTTATTCAAATGCAAAAACCCTCTCCTGGGATGCTCTGATTCAAATTTCAGTCTTGGAAAAAACCCATGTCTTTCAATGGGGTGTCTGTATACCGCTATATTTCAGTATGCAGACTTCACAGATAATGAAGGGTGAGAACACAGGTGTGGCAGGATAAAGAAATGCAGTAAAGCCCTGTAAGTGCTGTGCTTGTGTAGAGGAACCAAAACTTTGTTCTTAGAGGAGCTTGAAGGTGTTCACTGGAAATCTTTCTGCTGGACAGGAAGCATTTGCAGCCCCCACTGCTATCAGTGCACTGCAATGAAGACTTGGGACTAAGGCATTGGGTTTCTGAATCCATAAAAATCCCTGTCTCTGCCACATACTTCCAATGGGATACCAGGGAAATAATTTATTTTGTTAATTTCTCAGTTTTCCATCTGTAAACTGGGGATTGAAACAAAAGGGTCTTTTATTACTTTGGTGCTGCTGTCTCCTTGGAAGTGATGTCTGTTCCATATTTCTATACATGTTGCTCTCATCCAAGGAATGAAAGTGCCGTGATAAGGTAAATTAGTAGTTGTTTGGTATAGTGCTCCTTCTTATTCATAACAGACACTAAATATTTCCACCTGCATTACTAAGGCAGAAAATCCCATGAACACAAAGTAACATATCATTCCAAGGAAAGATGTGAATTAACTCCTGCACTAGCATTGGGAGTGTTCATAGCATTAATTTTTGAAATTTTTTTAAAATTATTTTTTTAACATTCCTTTGCATGTGAAAGAAATGGAAGCAGACAACACCCAGGACCGTCCCTGTATGTGAGGCCCTATAACATCTCTGTTCAAGTGCAGCCCTCAGATGGAGAAATTGAGAAGCAACTTCCTGTGCAGCCAAAAATCATTTTCCTGGACATGAAGGTAGGATTTTATCCTTTGTAGATGGATGCCTCTATTAATTCTATACAATTTTGACATTTCCAAGCAATCCAAAAGCTATGAGACAGACCTAAATATGGTATAGGACAGTTCTATAAATAAATATGACAAAGGATAGCTCTATAAATAAGCAGTCATTGGTATTCTGGGAACTTCTTCCAGGATGGACTTTGTTCACGTTTTTCAGCTTTTTCCTCAAGGGTTAGATTCATGTTGTAGAATTCACTGTGTGCAGTTTTCTGATTTCTGCTCCTCAAGTTTTGAGGAACGTGGGAACACCACCACAATCATGAAGGCTGGCAATGTCAGGTATAATGGGGTATCCTGAGCTGCCCAAGCAAGTCCTCACCACGCAGAGCAGTGGTAAGTAGAGATAACCATGTTTAAAACAAGCTTGGACATCTATGTGATGTGATTTAGCTCTGCCAGAGGTGCTAACACAAGTCCTGGAAGCAGCAGACTAGGTCCACTGAGTTATTAGATGTGGATGCGCTAGGTTCAGTCCCAGAGACATGTGAAATCTGCATAACATGGCTTTGTGTTATGTTTCTATTTCCTTTGTATTTTCATGTCTTCTTTCCTGTTTTCCAACTATTTTCTATTATGGAATCATTCCCATTTTACTGGACAGCCCAAAAGTATAGCCACAGAATAACTAGCCTCAGGTATGACATTTTTACAGTGTTGTCCCTGGAGCTTGGTATCAAATCCAAGCTTGGACAGCTTTGTGGACATTATTTCTGGATGCAAAGTCACTTTATAATAAAGCCAGCTCTGTATATCCATTAGTCATGAGACTGATTTTACAACTGTGAGACACAAACCTTTCAGCTTCTTTCTGTTTGACTTCAGTTTCCTACATGTAGGCATCTTGTTGTGTTGTAGGCTGTGGAATAAGCTGTTTGGCCTCCAGCTCCCGTAGAAAAGTAAGACCTTTCCACAAGCTAACCCTGCTGGATGTAAACATTGTTGGCTACCTGAAATGACACACAAAACTTACATCTAGGCAATTGAATCTTCCCTTGAGATTCATATCCTTCTTCAGATGTGTTTTGGGTTTTCTATTAGGCTTGAGAAGCAGTAGCTCTCTAAAAAAATAAAAAACCTGAAAGATAATATATTTATATACACATAGACTATAGGATCTAGATCCTGCACACCTGTTATGGCTGGGTAATTTAGGTATCAAAATGAGTTTCTTTCACCGAGCATATGGGGAAATTAAATCTTCTGCCTGACTAAATTGACAGATTGAATCTACAGTTTCCTTGAACTTGTGGAGTCACCATCCTTGGAGATATTCAAAAGGCATCTGAACACAGTCCTGGGCAACCCTTTCTATGTGGCCCTGCTTCAGGAGAGGGTTTGGACCAAATGACCTCCAGAGGTCCCTTCCAACCTCAACCATACCTTGATTCTATGAACTTAGACACCATCGAAGCCACAATGTCAAAATTACCTACTTCTGATAGGCGATGTGAATGTGAACCTAGATACTTCAAGAGAAGCAGCAAACCTTGCCAGACTTTATTGAAACAGACCTGAAGTTGCCAGAACTGGTTCCTCTGACCCTAAGCTCATCTTAAAGGGTTATGGTGAGCTTTGTGACATTTGTAACATATGACATGTAGATGCAAACTGCCCTCCCACTGGAGATTAAAAAATTATTACAATTGTTAAAACCATGAAAACTTTCTTTCCTCTTGTTGAGGAGATGAGACTTTAATTCTTCTCTTTTGTTCTTCCTCCCAGGGTCAAAGAGTTGACAAAGTGGGGCCTCCCTCAGAACCCTGGGTTGTATCAGCTCATCTCAAGGGCTCCTCCGAGGCTGTGCTAAAAGGTTTGGATATGTTTTCTTATAGCGAGGGTTATGGCAAAGCAGCTGTGCAGAATGATGGTGATAAATTTAGGAGCTGTCCCTGAGAAATACTGGATAGTCTTTGGGCTGAAAAAAGAAGGTTGCGGTAGGAGTTTGGTGAACTGCCTAGTCATGTGCTAGAGAAAGAGAAGTTTATACAAAGTATTTTTGTGATGTGGCAGCTTAGAGGGAGTATATCCAGTAGTTTATCTTGAAAAGAGATATCTTAGATCAAAAAAGAAAAGAATGAAGTATTAGAAATCCTAATACTTGATTTTCAGCTGGTGTTAAATGGGACATTTCCTTAGAGTCAGTGACAACCCGTTTGTCCCAACAAAGGATCTGGCAAAGTAGAGACAGAAACAACTGCCTATTGTTTGTAATTAGCATACTTTAATATGGAAACGTTTTTCACGAGGGATCTACATATTTCCCTTCTGATCCTCATTTATTGAAAGACCTGAACTCATGACTAACTCTAAGCATGTGAGTATTTCCTTGAGGTTATTGAGGCTATGAACATGCTTAGGTATAGAGTCCACTAGAAAGTGGAAATTATACTGATTATAAAGCATCCTAATTTCATTGCTAAAATCTTTAAATGTAAGCAAACAGCGCACACATTGAAAGGTGAGGTTTCCTATTACAGGTACAGTATTTTATTTGCAGTAAAGCCATTTGTGTGTTAGCTTTGACTTGAAAAGTTCACATTTGGAGAAGATAAGTGGCACTCGTGCTGTAGATCAGAGCTTCTCACCCTTTCAGTCCGTGTTTCTGTTAATTAGACATTCTTCCTACCTCATCATAGTTCCAGGTTTACAGGTTAGAAAAATCCTTTAGTCTTTTCTGCTGTTTTTCATGCCTTTTCAGGGCGGTACACCTGACAGGTTTAGAAACATGGGTCTAGATGAACCACAGGTTATTGGATCAGCTACTGGCTAACAGCAGGAGAAAGGAAGGGAGAAAGGGAGGAGGGGAGGAAGGAGTCAAGGAAGGGAAAAGAAAGAGAAGAAGACAAAAAGACAGAAAAGAAAGACAAAAATAAAGAGAAGAAAGAAAGATGGAAAGAAAGAGAGGGAGAAGGAGGAAAAAAAGGGGAAAAAAGAAAGGAAGTCACCAAAGAGAAATGCACTTCACATTCTTTAAAAGATACATGCATCAAATTAATAGTCAATAAACTCCAGCAAAGAACGAACTGCGTAGTACAGATGTTCTGCATGTAATAGTTTGCTGCAGTTTTTCCTTTGACAAACGTCCTTATTGCACTCGTCTTTTGAAGCATATGAAAGCAGCATTTAATCGAAATGGGTCCCGTCTAGCACACTGAGGCTGCTTCATCTGACAGCAGCCAAACTGCCTCATGGAAAGTAGTTTAGCTCCAAATTAGCTTGCTTCTATGTTAAATACCAGCTTGCCTGAGAGATCTTTGTGAAGACTCCCATATATATCTGTAATATTCTGAGCTTTGAAGCATATGTGCCCAAAAGCTGAGATAGTCTCTGTTGAGAAGTACAGTACAGTACTCCAGGCTTCATCATAGACTAGAAACGGCAATTATAAAGTATTTGAACGCAGCTGACAAGACCCTCCATAAAAGCAGTGTTACAGTGAGTATCAGAGCCAAGAAAAGTGTTGGTAGTCTGGGCAGATACTGTCCTAAGGAGGATCATATGTGTAGTGGATAAATAGATGAGCCAGGATCAGGCTGGAGCAATTAGAGAAATCTAGATTCCCGGCTCTCCACCAAGTCTATTCACAGTATAAATTACTGCCTATTTATCACAGCTGGTCCTGGAGACTCACAATGAAATTGGGTATTTGGTGTGCTAGATGCTATACAAAAGTAGAAAAACATATAGGTAGCCAAAACTGACTGGGATATTAGTAAATTAAATAGTACCAGATCACAGAGAGGGGAAACTTTATCACTTCTGTTGCTAGATCATTAAAATCTGGCATGCTTTTGTCCAGAACCTTGTCTCAGGCAATTTCTGGCCATGGTTCCGAAGTCAACGCAGCAAGGAAGTAATCTCAGTAGGCAGTTTGCACTGCAGCATCTCTGTTTGGAGGCTGTAAGAGTTTGAGAGGTTTGGCCAGGGCATACCAGTTCTTCAGTGCCAAAGAACAGAACCTGGCACTGTTTGTATCCTAGAGGTGTAGGCACAAAAAATGGGAAAAAAACACGGAGAAATTGTCCTGCAGTCTGGCCTACCATCAAAAGCCTTGTCTCCACCTGCTGAAAACTTCCTATCATCTGTGATAGCAAGATGTCTCACAAAGAGGTTTGCTACTTCACCACTTTTTTTTATACCCTGGACACAGGGATGGCAGAGTATAAATGTTCTTCTCACTTTCAGGCTTTACGTACCTTCACCTGTGCTGCTTAACGGCAATAAAATGTCAAACCACCTGCTTCATAAAGCAAATAGTTATTACATGTTGTCTTTGAGCAAGCAAAAGCCTGTATTTGTGATCACTGGAGCAAGTCCAGCATCCTAAGAAGTTCTGACTTCTCACCCCCACCTGAACCAACATTCTGAAATTTGTCAGTCTTTAGGATTTTACCCCTCTCACCCTAAGAGCCTGAATGAAGCCCAGACCTGGTCAGCATTGCTCAAAGGCCAGGACTTGGCTGCTGCTCAAAGATACACACAATAAAATGGAGATCCAGTTACAAAGTAAATTATAAATTTTAAAAAGAGCCTACAAAAATAAAAACCATGGCAAGTGTAAATGTTGGGTCAGAATGCATTCCCTGATAGCTTAGAACAAGAGGTAAAGTGATGGAGAAACAGGCTTTCCCCGGTTTCATTTTAATGCTCTCCATGGAGCTTTCCTCTGCCAGGTTTCTAGCTGAAAGTGGCTCCTGTACGATCACAGGGCAGTCACCACAGACATTTTTCATGGCCAAATCACTTTCAAAGTGTCTGAGAGGGTTGGAGAAGTATTCAAAATGATTTAACAGTAGGACAGGAGCTAATATGCCCAAATGATGGGGTGAAACACCTACAAATCAGAAAAGGGTTAAAACAGTCAGCTCTTTTCCCTTAGCTGCAGTGGCTGGCTCCTTGAGACCATCCCTTTAGGACAGAAAATACTCAGTCTCTCACTAAAACTCTCCTAACCTTGGTGACGTACTTGGTCACACAAGACATGAGTTAAATCAAAAAGATGAGCATCTGGAACTTTTCAGTGCATCTATATAGCTCCCATTACCTTTGCTTGATCCCCTTAACATCTGTATTCTTGTTACACCCCCACAATATAGATATATACAGTAAATGCCATTTCACAATGAGCTCAAGCAACCAAGATTCAGAAGCTAAGGTTCTCCAGTCCATCAGGAATTTAGTGTCCAAGTAAGTCTGAAGACCTGACCCTATGTGAAATTTCTGGGATCAGACAAAAAGTTTATAATTAGGAAGGACACTGAATTTAAGCTTTCTGAAGTCCCCTTAAAGTCACGAGGACTCTTTGAGGGGCTTAGGTGATACTTATCTGGATGCTGTTAATTGCAATGCTTTTTTTTTTTTACTCTGCAGGGCTCACCCAAGTGCAGGTCATAGATGGATGTGCAAGCTTTTCCAGCCTGGCTGTCTCCAGTTCAGGCACAAACTGGAAACTTGTGTTCACTGTCACATCACCTCCAGGTAAGCTCCGTTTTCTGCATGTTTTTTGCTTTGGTAACTGAACTCAAAACCTACAGGTGGTCTGGATTTGTAAAAAGAGAGTTAAGCTCATTCACAGTGGAGCAATGCCAAACCTCTAAATAGCCTGACTTCTGTTACAAGTCCAAGGGGGCATTAACCAGGCAGCAAGAGCGCTGAGTGATTCCTGTGCTATTCACGCAAGATCCACAAAATCCAGATGAGTTAGTATAGAGAAGTATTGCCAAAAAGAGGTGCCTCTTTCTCCCTGGATTCCCTAGCTAGGTATCCCATGTAGGAATCAGGTACTTAAGGTCAGGTAAACTGTCGGAGCAAGCTTTTTCCTATAAATTGAGTCCTCTTATTCCTTCTTTTTTTCCTCTTTGTGTTCAGAAATTTTCCATCTGTGCTCCCAATTATTTTCATAGTGCTTTTCACCAACCGTTTGTCCGCACCTGGTCATCTTTATGGGTGCAACAGGTTATGCACATTCAGAGCATGCCTCCAGGACTGGGCTCTGCTAAGGGTATCCCGAGAGTTTACAGAGATGATGTTGGGACCTCCAGGATTGTGCAGTTTGTATGAGGCCTCTGAGCAACCCAGCAATGGTGAAAAGGCAGGTGTGCTTAATGCCTCCTTAGAAATACCAGCTGAGGGGAATATCGGCACCTCGGGGATAAGGCACCACGTGAACTCTGGCTTGTAAAAGCCTCAGGGCATCTGCACAAGATCGGTCCAACTGCTTGGGGGCCTGAATTTATCTACAAATCCGGCTCTGAATGTATATAGGGGTCAAAGTGCTGGTTTCTTCTCTCAGAATGGCTGCTGAGGCAAGTCAATGGAGAAGCAGGAACATGCTGTGTGGCGTGTAGTCCAAAGATACAGGTGTTGTAAGACCATGTGTGAAGTGTCTATTCTGATATTGCAAACGTACATAATCATATGTATGGCTATATCTCTAGATAGATATAGATATAGATAGATATAGATATAGATACAGATACAGACATAGATAGATATAGATATAGATATAGATGTATCTCCATATATATATATAAACTAAGACCCATCAGGCAGAAAGAAGCCTAGGAAGGACAGGCAGAAATATTTCCAGGAGAGGTAAGGCAGTGTGTGTGCCACTGCATAAAGCCCCGATGAGTGCTCCTTTGAAGTACTGAACATAATTTTGTTTATGCATGTTCAGAGATGATCTCAAAATGGAGTAGGGAGAGACTGAGCATTTTTAATGAGAAAAGTCCAAGATAACATGGCTTCTTTCAGCCAAAAAAAACCCAGAGAGGGCAAATACAACAGAACGGTGAAGTGGCCAAGTGGAAGTGGCTAATGAAAAAATCTGAGCTAAAAAATTAGAAGAAGGTTATTAACATTTAGACTGTATATTTCTGAACAGCCTATCTTAATAGGTATGAATAGTGAGAGCAGATCAAACTGCTGTTGGATGGAGGTCAATACACTTAAGGATGATATTATACAACATGGTACACACAATAGCATGGGATAGGATTTGTAACCCAAGAAATCCCTTCTTATCCAGGGATTCAATGAACGTCCAGATTTTTTTTTAATGAGAAACCTTTGCTCCTCCTAGTCACAAGTGACTAATCAACATCAAGTGTTGCCCATGGCTTTGCAAAGGGAGAAGTGGGGTGCAGGGATTACCTGGAGGTGGGCCTTTAATGGGGGGACACGTGTCTATTTTGAGGGTGTATGCTGCCAAACACCCGCAGCTCCCATTGCCTTCACTTCAGTGAGAGCAGATGGAAAGTCAGCACCTCACAGGATCCGACTCTTTAGTGGGAAGAACAGCTTAATGAAGTGTGTTTTGAAAGCTATTTCAGGGAAGTCACAAAATCTTTCCTCTGAACAAAGGTCGAATGGAGATCCCTTTTATCAAACATTTAGCCCATCAGAGTATTGCAAAGAGATGTTTACAGCTAGCAACGTGAACCGCTGAGACATCTATGTAGGTGTCACCTGTGTAAATCAGAGTATTGTACACTTTTAATATGCATTGCAAAAGTACACACCAAAGCAGCAATCCCCTTTGCTTGTCTGTAATTGGGAACCATGCTGGAGACAGTATAAAGGCTTTTATACTGCCAGACTCTTACTGAAGATATTTGCTTATTGTTTGAGATAGATAAGCAAATAAAAATTAAACAATCAATTAGTAGATGTTTGGGATACATTTTCTTGACCAGGTTTCTTTGGGTACCCTGGCATAGTTTGCTATTTGCAGACAGCTCAGAAGATGCAGCTGATGTTGAATGCAATAATTCCAAATGTTTTAGTGGTAGTTCCTGGGGAGAGTAGACTATTCATAGCACTGCTGCATAGTCTTGCTCCTTGTTTTACAGTAATATTCACTTAACTGATATGGATCCCAATGGGCTTGATCCATCCACTTTCCATTTAAACCAACAGCAGTCTACTCACAAACTATTAGAGTAGTGCAAAGCACCTTTAAGCACCTGTCTGTGTAGAGTCCTTGATACCTGTGAGATTACTTCTCTCCTCTCAACTGAAGTTCATATGTGTTTGTACCTGCAGGCAAATTTTTCCCAATTGGAACATGCTTCCCACATTGTTCTGATGAAGCTCTGCTTTGTTCAAGTGGACAATATTGACACAAATCTAATTAGTTTCAGATAAAAGTACTTACAGCTACTTACCCTAGTCTCCAAGCTTCCGTCTGACAGTGTTTCTGATTTTTTTTTTAATGAATTGATGAAAAAAAGGCTTTTAGGTTTTTATTAAAAGTGGAACTCAAACAAGTAAAAGAAATTTCCATCCATCAAAATTATTAGAATTGTGGGGTTAGGAGCGATAATGAGTCAGGTAGTAAGACAGGTAATGAGTTGATGTGCTAATCCACATCCTTCAAATCAGTCTATAGAGAGGGCCAGGGCCAATTTTGTTAAACTCCTGTCCTTCCCAGGCACATCTCCATTCAAAATGTGTTTTGGAGGTGATTCAGGGAACCAAAAATTTTCTATATTTCTGATTTTTAAAAGGGCAGTATGAGGCATCTTCCAGTCCTTGAAGCTCAGATGCTGACATGCAATGAACTCTTGACCACAGAAAGTATGAGTAGTGGCTGGCTTGATTCTGACTTCATTTACAGAAAACTTCAGGATCTCTGGGTGAAGAGCATTACCCAAAGCTTGTGTGCCTCAAGAGACTAAATATTTACCATGCTAACAGCAAGGACACTGACATTTTTTATTTATAATGCTCATTATTGACATGGTGGAAAATATTAACAAGTTCACTGGGAGTTTTCTGCATCATGGACTTAAGCTTAATGCTAGTGAACGTTTCCAGGTTCCCCATAAGTTACATTGATATGAATCATATATAGCCTGTAAAAACTGAGTATGACTTGGGAGCTTTCTTATTGCAGCCAGTTTCTTTGTCTTGCTAGGCAGAATATGCATGTTTTCTCTCTGGGCCTGATCTGTTTGGCTTCAGAAATAGATACTTTGGGAATATATTTTCTGGGTTTGGGAGTCAGCTAGACAAATTCATGGAAGAAATGTTAAGGACTGTTAAATACAAAGAGGCTGCCTCTGCTTCAGGCAGCCCTGAAAGCTTGACACTTACATTGGAGAAGTATTGTTACATATTTGGTTTGTCCTGGTACTCAGACCTAAATAGATATTGTTGGCTAATGTTGGATCTGGAGATAGACGGACTTCTGGCTTGTTCCTGCATGCATTTTTAACAGCAGCAGCACTGTTGAAAGGCTCTAACCTGGTGCTTTAGCTGTGAAACCAGTGTTCTTACTTTTGTAATAAACTCTGACTGCTTTAAATTCTCAGGGGCCAAGTTTATTGTGCTGTCTCAGCCATTTACCGTCTTCCCTGTCCCCATGGGAGTGAAGGCCAGCATGATCCTTGTTGTCATACTGAGTTCAGCAGCATCTGCATTCATCCTCACTCTTGCATTCTGCTGGTTCAAGAAGAGCAAAAGCAACAGTAAGTTGGAAATACCCACTAAAATTTATACTTGCAGACTCCCTATTTTGTTTAACAAATCCCCAGAGTGGCCACAGCAGGGTTCAGACAATGGCACTCAGAGAAAGCTCTGAGAAGTTTAGTAATTAGCAGTATAGTTTGTAGTTCAAGGTTATACAGTTTTGTGCCTATAACAGATGCCTGGGTATTGGCTGGAAAAAGTTTTAACTGTATGTGAAACATGATGAAAATGAGGTTTCTATAGCGTAGACAAGGAATTGAGAAACAGAAGAAATATTTGCTGTGATTTCAATGATCCATTCAGCCACCGCATTTTCCTGATGAAGGATGACATAGCAAAATAACTCTGTGGTGAGGATATGTAAAGCCTTGATGCTGACCAAGGACCAGACACAGCTGCAGTGTGAATGCCACAGAGGGAGCAGCACAGTCATGCTCACATCACGCTGTCAGCATCATATGAGTCAGGGTGGTAATGGGAGGGCTACAGCTCCTCTGGAGTTCTCCCCCAAGCAAATCCACACCTCTACTAATTTACCTTAAGGTTGCTTTCTTTTTAGCATTGATCTTAAAACAAATATAGCTACCTCAAGGAGGCTTTCCCACTGCAGAAGGCATAAGGCTATTTGTGTAAGAGAAGAGCTGAAAATAAAAGGATGTGACTGTAACTCTTGGTGGCTTGATTGCTAAACAGCCACCTCAAACTGCTGGATATGTTGAAAGTTACCAATAACTTGGCCTTTCAGATACGCTAATTGAAGTTGTGACCTTGCCAAAGGTACAGGTAACCCGTAGTGGAGGAGTAAATGCACATCCCGGTTATTAAGACATCTCCCACTAGTTTCAAGACCTTCTTACAGTTTCTCCAAACTTTTGCTTTCAAGTAACTTCTAAAGAGTCTTTCTCCTAAACTGCACCATTAGCACTAGCTGCAATAAGGTCTGAATTTCTAGTATTATTGAACGTGGTGACAACATAAGGAAGGGTTCCACTGAAGAGAACAGGTGGGAACCCTAATGGCAAAACATAAGATGGTATGAGCATCAAACAACTCTCTCCACTTTTGGGCAGAAAGAACACTTCTAGATTATCTGTTAATTCACCAGCAATATATCATTGCTTGAATTAATAACTGCTGCTGAGCTGAGGATAGATTGAGAGTGATGTAACTATATGTTTCATTGCAGAAATGAGGACTGAACAGGCTGATGTACCACAGGCCAGTACCAAGGGACCCCGTAAACAAGCACAGCCTCATGCAACTCACATCCAGCCTTGCTACAGTCAAGGAGAAGATAAAAGTAGTGTGCCTGTAGCAGGAGGTGAGACTGCAGTTTGACAATAATTATAAACAGTCGAACATCAAAAGAGTTGGTTTGGGTCTCTTAACAAACTATAGTTTTGTATATGATCAATGGCACACCTCTTCTCAGAAGGTCTATCACTTTATTACCTCCTCCTTCTCCTCCCTAGTATTTTTCTATTTGTCATTTTATCTCCTTTTTTATATATTGTGTGAAATCCTAGCTCCACTGAAGCCAGCAGCATAACCACCCTTACGCTCAACGAGTCCATGATTTCACCCAGTGTTTTTGGAGTAGGGTAGGCACCAACATTCCCACAGTGTCCCCAGTATGCCTGGAACAGCAGGGCTTCTCCCTGTCTCCAAGCGCTGTGGCAATAACCGCACAGTGCTCAAAAAGCTCTGGACAAGTTTGCAGGCTGTGGAGGACTGCAGCGAGGTACACTGGAGGTAGGAAAAACCCACTCGGGGCTCATTTGCACGGTCTCTGTTTCCTCCACCACTCACAGGACCTTCATGCCATGGTTTCTGAGCAGTGAGTCCGAGCCAGCACCCCAAAGCTGCTCCATTCCCACCCACTCCTCTGTGCGTCCCCCCCTTTACTCCCCAGGGTCCCTGCCACAAACACCCCTCTTCCACACACCTCCTCGAGACTTGTCTTTTCATCATCTGCTGATCAAACACGACTTCTTCTGAGGTCACGGGAAAGCAGACAGCCTCGGGGGCATGTGGCTGGCAGCATAAAGCGCTGGCTTCCCTCTCTGCAAGTGTGAAATCTTCTTATAGTAATTTTTTTTTTTTTTTTTTTTTTTGTCTCACCTGCCAACAGCGCAGATCTAAGGGCATTCGGATAACCCTGCTGAACCACCCATTTACTCTGTTTTGGGAATTTCTTTTTCCTCCTCTGTACCGAAGCCTGTGGATTACATAAGAGGCAGGAAGAGCCGAGCTGGAGTTTTATCTCCTTTTAATTAGCATCTATCACAAAAGCAGAGGGAGAGAGAGGAGAGAGGAAATTCTGCAGTTTATGTGTTTTGATATTTGCTGTACTCCTCCAAAACACAGCGTTCAGCTGTGTGCCTTAGGATACATATCTGCTATAAATTCATTTTTTATCTAATTTGTCTGAGATCTAAGCTTCCTGTGGAGGTCTGAGATCAAAGGATCTGATTCTGTCTGATGTCGGCTCTGACACATAATGCGTGCTGACTTAGTTCTGTCTATAAACTCGCAGTGGGAGGCTGCCATTCTCCCTTGGCACCTTTACATAGTGAACTTTCATTTTGGCTGGGGAGGCTGACAGGTATAGCGTTGATTGGAGCCATCGTGTAAATAATTCATGGAAAGATTTTTTTGTCAGAAAAAGGCAATCCAGCCACTTAAAGTCTTTTAGGAATAGTTGCAAGACAAAAAGATTCCCCGATATGTTCAAATCTAAACAAGGATAACAATATCTTAAGTGAATTTAATACATATGACTTGGAAGTGTCTAATGTTTGATTTCCCCTTATTTAAAGTGCTGTTGGTTTTGGAGAGAGAGAGGAGGAAATCAAAGCTGCAGTCTTTTTGTTTAGTTTCTGCTTTATAGCTGTTCCCCCCATAAGAAATCCCATCTTTCTAATACAATTAAGTGTTTGGAGCCTTTGTTATTAATCACCACGGTAAGTCTTGCAAGACCGAGTTTTTCTGTTTGGTAAGTGGTTATACAGTGTAAAGTCTGCTGGAGGTAGGGGCCCTGGTTGTTGTCCCAGAAGAAGGATCTGAGGATGGAAATGAGGAAGAAAACTGTATGCATAGATATGCACTAGTGCAGGGGAGAAGGGATCAAGATACTACCTTGTCTGACCTTGGCGTAACAAAAAATCTCCTCAGCTTCACATAATTATCTCTCTCTTGAATTAAATAACTTTTGATCGACTGATGCATTCTTAACAGAGCAGCATCTGGACGTGGAGGAACATATTGTTTCTTTTTGCAAATTTTACAGTTATTCTGGTGGTTCATCACCTTCACCATTGTAAGGTTGTATCCGATAACAGCTTACGTTCCCTAGCTTCAATTTCCAGTCCTTTCAGGTATTGTACCTCTTGACCCTTATCCTGAACTATTTGGCCACCAGCTCTCAGAAATCACTGTTGTATTCCTGAAGAGGTTCTCCCACTCTGCAAGTAGGGTCTGCATCCCTTGCTCCTAGGTTGTTCAGATCAACTCCTTTTTCTTTTCTACCAGTTTGCCATTTTTTCCACCTTTTACAAAATTTCACAGGAATCAATTTTAATTTTAATTCCAAATCACTGGTGGAAACACTTCCATTTCAGTGGTAGTGTCTGGTACTGCCACACATCCCCACCTCTGAGAATTATTTCCCATATATAATTACTGCCTGAGCTCTGTCTGTTAGCTGGTACTTAATCCAGTTAATCGTGTGCTTTATTGGTATTGAATAGTTTGTATTTAATTAAAAAAAAAATCAGGATATTTTAGATTACTATGTCATATAAATCTCAGGGCAGTATTTCATACCTGAAACTGCTCGTATCCGGAAAACTTTTAGCCTCCTCCATTAATTCAAACTCGTTTGAAAAGATCTATTTTCACAGTTGAAAATTGCACCTTTGAAATTGAAGAGGGCATCAATACTTATCAAGAAATAACATGAAGCTTTGGAATAGGGGATCATAACCTGATCATCATGTTTATGTGTATAAAGAAGAAAACCGAACCTAGTGATGTATGCAATTTGTGCTTTAAAACAGCCAACTACCTAATGATAAAGCAATCTTGAGAAGGAAACCTGTTACATGCAGAAACGTGTGTGACTACTGAAAATTTACTGACAACTTTCCTGTGGATTTCCAAGAGGTGCAATCCTGAAATTGAAAGCTATGAGTGTACAAGTTGAAAAAAACCCAACACTCCTTAACAGGAAAAGTGAATATAAGCATGAAGAAATAGGGAAATTGTAGAAAATACATGAAGAGAGGGGAGAATTATTCCAGCAAATAGAGTTCCAATTAATGAATTATAGAAAAGGGAGAAGAGAAAGAATCTGAGCAGCAGGTCTGAGAAACCATGGGGCTGAATGTCACAGGCTGCTAAGGGTTAAACTTCAAGGACAAACCTGAAAAATAAGGAGTGGTAACAATACATTTTCTGGGATCATTTGTGGTAAGGACATATAATATGTGACGATGAACGGACTGCAAAAGCCAGTCTTGTCCACTAACACATCAGATATGTGGACTAGGACTAGTTCTGGATTTGGAAAAAGTATAAAAGGTTTGGGTCTGGGCTGGTTTAATTTTATTTTTTGGGGGAAGGGAGAGGATTGCAAGAATTTTACAAATGTTTTTAGCATCCAAATGAAGCAGGCTGCCAATCTCACGCTGAAGTGATAGCACACCCTGTCAACTCAGAAGCCATCTGCTGTAACACCACAAGTGATTCTGCCTCTGTGGTTGATAACCGTTTGTTTTATTAAGATGTAAACATTTTTCATTTCCACATGAAAAATGTATAGTATATATTTTGGTTTTTCTGCATTTTTCAAAGGCATTTTTTAAACAGCATTGCAGGTTACAGGCTTTGCCTTGACTGGGATTCAAATGTCAGCAATGGAAAGTTCTACCTTATATTACAGCCTGATTCATAGAAAGTTGATGTATTTTATAGATGTGTAGTATTAAAACGATTATCAGTCTTACCAATACCTAGCTTATTAACCAGCTGTATTCTATATACTTTATTATTAAGCATTTATTGAAGAATTTGATAACCATTGGAAGATGCTCTAGGAGGTATTAGTGTATCAATAGGAACAAACCAGATGTTTTAGCCGCTGTATATTTGTTTGCGGAAACAGGTTATGTTTATTTGGTTTTAACAACTTATTTCTGCCAAACTAAATTTTGTGGCCAGTTAAAATTATTTTCCCAACAATAACTCCTTTTTCTTCAATGTCTTTAAGGTGTAGTAAAGGCATAGAAGGGTAAAGAACATCAAGATAGGGTCTTACAATTATTGTAAAGAACTAACAAGTCACGCTTTCACAGATATGGAAGCAATTGGAGCAGTGGCACATGCTACAGGACAACTGGAGGAGCTGAACCCGCAGCCCTGTGAAGCCAAGTCAGGGGGAAAGATGAGCACTGACCAGTGTAAGACAGGTGACAGAGACACCTTTTCTTCAGCTGGGAAAAGTGACAGTCACCAACCGCTACGTGGAGGAACATCTCCTGGTGACTCTCTGGAACTTCAGCAGCTACCTGTCCCGGGATGCTCCAGCCAGAAGGATGTCACCCAGCCTTCGCCTGGTTACAACAAGGAAAGAGAGAAGTCCCAAAGGATGCCCAAACATCAGAATGATGTCAGAGAGCATGTCGTTGTGGTAGCAGCAGAGGTGTAAGAGAAGTGATGTGAGGTGGTGGACCACCGACAAAGCAAGCTTTGCCTGGCTTGCAGTCAATGCGAAGCTGAGTTTTTGTCTCCGTGGTCAGAGAAAAACACACACATGTTAGCATGGGGAACCAGCCTGCCGCACGGCACGTCTCCAAATTATGTTATCTGGATCTGCAGCCAGCTGGGAGACTCTGGCCATGTCTATGGCTTTGACCTTTCTTAGCTTCCAAAACAGGGTGGGTGCATCCAAACTGCCTGTTGAGAATAGTCCTTCTGACACCTCTAAAACTCTCTCCAAGAGTTGTCTGGGGGAGTGCTAGATGGCTGGCTAGGTCACCTTTGAGATTACATTCAAAAGTATTCAGGGATTAGCAGAACAATTCAACAGTGCAGATGATCGGTTTTCTGACACTTTAATATACTAGCACTGATGTAGTCTTAGTGTCTAGAGCAATGCTGATTGGTATGTGTGCATATATACAAATATATAGGAATTTTCCCATTTCTTCCAATCATGCCTTTAGTTTCATTTAAAGAACCTCAGTATGTGCATAAATCTTTTCCTTTTTCTGAGAAAAACCAAACATGTATTCAACTTCCATTTCATTGTCACTTGAGTAAGTACTCCCATTCCTCCCTAGTTAAGTGTGTGTTTTGTTTTGGTTTTTTTTTTTAATTATTTTGCGGAGTTAAATCTTCACCATGGCATTGTTTTCTAACACCCTTAAATCACTGGCTTGTTATGAACACTAGTCTTTACGATTGATAATAATAATGCTGATGTTCTTCGGTTGCTCAGAGAATTCCTCTGTGCTTTGCTTTACTGAGCTGGAAGATGAGGAACTTTATTATGCCCTCTCTGTACCATAAAATTCTTGGTTGCAAGGTGTCCTGGTGGCACAAGATAAAATTTATACTCCTCTGCAGATGAAATACTTCAACATGAAAATAAGGTTTCTGGCCAGATCAGCAGTGGAAGAGAAGGTAAGAAAACTTGATTTGAAAAAAAAAAAAACCCAAACCCCAACCACAAACAGGTTCAGTAGAAGCTGAAGGAGGTAAGGTGCAGATGCTGGTCAGTAAGCTACACAGTTCTCTAGGCACAAAAATAGATTCACCAGCATTGGCTCCTGCGCTATATTGTGTTTATAAGCATCATTTTCAGGTGAAATCAGACTGATTCCACGCTGAACTAGGCTTCTGGCTGACTGCACAGGAGGTTTTCTGGCTTAAGACAGTTGAACATGAGGGCATTATTAAGTCCCATAGATCAGCTTTTCTGGCCTCTTCCATGCTATGGAAAAGCAATTTCTTAGGTATTTTCTGCAGAGGCCAAAATATTCTTTTATGTGAATCAACATGGTAAATCCCTAAGGCTTGTGATTCAGGGTCCAAATAAAAACATATATCTTGCAGAGACATCCAGGTTTGGTGAAATGATTTGGAGACCCTCCCTTTCCTCCACAGCTGATACTTAATTTAAGATGCTTTCATGTAGTAGAAAATCCTTTCCCCTCTGCAGAAATACAATTCCTCCATCCCCTGAACTCCACTCCCCTTCAGTAGTTCTACTCCTAGTAAGTGACTCTATCACATCCAAGCACTGTGAAAGCAAATAATATATAATTGCAAATATCAGAATGTATGCAAATAATGTGCAAATAATATTGAATGTAAATTATATGCAAACATTATACAATAGAGCCTTCTTTTTGGGAAAAAAATCAGACACATTGGAAACAGTTAAGGGCTTTAATTAATCCTTTAATTCATAATCCTTGCATTTATCCATACTTTGTTTACAGAATAAGTAATGTCTTGCATGTCTAGACCTCTAATGGAATAAGCAGGGCTAAAAAGTCTTTAACTGCACCATTATCGATCTTAATTTCCCACAGTGCTGTGCATTAACAGAGTTTGTGGTAGAGCATGGGAAAGAAGTGGGGAGGAATTGAAACAAAACGTGATGAAAAATTAGTGCAAACATGAAGTGAATCCTGAACAAGTAAGAAATTTAGGGGATCTTGTGTTGTGTACCAGAAAAAAAATCATTCTAGTGATCAGAGAGAAAGAAGATGTGACTGAGACTTAGTGGTTGAAGAACATGGTTACACATGAGATGGTATCTTTTCTAAAAATAATTGGTTTTAGACTGACTGCAACAGTACTTGGATGAAATGGGATCCTACTGCTTTATGGCTGATGGAGATCCAGATTTATTTTGAAATTTTTTCCATCTAGACATGCAAAGGAAAAAACAGCCTCTCCCTCTACAGGGAACATACGGTTAGATGAACAGACGTACCCAAGCTGCTCCAGAATGTCCTGGGCAAGGCAAAGAAAGAGAACACACATCTCGTGTCCCAGGCCAAAGGCTTTATTTTACAATAGTTTGAATACGAGCTTGGCCTGTGGGGCATCTGCATGTCAGTAGTGTCTTACCATCAGTACCTTTGCTGATGCTGCTCAGGACCCTTAGTCTTTGTATTGTTGAGTTCTCCTTAATCCTTACACTATAATTAAGACCACGGTGGTTTCCAACTTTGCATGGTTGTTTTATGGGTAAATTTGTGTGTTGAACTACTCCGCGATAGGAAGACATTGTACATTCCAAAAGCCAGGGTGAGGGCAGGGCAGGGTAGGGATGGAGTGGAAGGAGCCAGAGGAAGAACCCACAGTGTGACACGTGGGTTACCCATGAGGGATGGGGTGCCTTGATAGACTTGAGGTTATTAAAGACTTCTGGCCCAGCTGCAGGACATTCAGCTGAAAAGATTCACTTTTTTATACTGTCAAAATCCAGCTTCTGGGAGGACACGTAAAAAAACCAGGAGCAGGATTTCAGCTCAGCTTTTCAAAGAAGCCTATAGGCATGTTGTGTCAAAGACTCATGCTCTACCACAGCCCACATTCAGGAGAGCTCTGCGAGGGACACTAAGCCCTTTCAGCAAATCTACTTAGGCTTAGCAAAGTGCTAACTTCCCCACACTGAACACCAAGGAAGCCTTCAAAGTGCAGGCAAAACGAATGTAAAAGTCTCTGCATCTCCCTGTGCAGATCCATCCTCCCAGACCCAAAGTCTTTCTTGACAGTCACATTAAATGTCAGTGAAATTTGACAAGTTCAGCTCCACTGCAGCCAATGGCAAAAAATTCATTAAGTTTGCTGGGTTTAGGGTTTCCACCTGCTAACCTTTCTCTGTAGTCCCATCTCCAATAGCACTTGAGTTCCTTTATTCATATAAAAGTGTAGCTGAAAGGATGCCTTATTTTTAACCAAGCTCTACAGGCTTGTCTGAATTCCTAGACAATGTATGGTCAAAATTATTCTTCTTCCTTTTTTTTTTTTTTCCCATTTTGTGGAAGTGGTATTTTTTCCTCTTATGTCTGAAGTAGAAGAGTGCATTACAGACAAATTTGCCTAAGGCTTTGGGCCAGAGTTGATGAGACTTCACGAAGATACAGGAACAGGCACATGGATAGAAAAAAAGAAAGCCTGTGAAAAATTAAAATGACAAGCCTGGTTAGGGAGCAGAGATAACTGGTGATGTAGTAAAATTAATTACAGTCTGGGTTGAAGGAATTGTGTGACTAAGACAAAATTAAAAAAAAAAAAAGAAAGAAAAACCAAATAACAGCAATAAGATTATAAACCCTTTCATCATCTCTATGTGGTATAACTCCCAATCCCTATTTATTATGACATTTATTATGGCACTTATTTCTATAGGATCAGAGGTATAAATGGCAAATAAAGGAGGCAAGTGTCCAGTCAGAAGGCTTTTCTCTGAGCTTCTGATTCTGCAATGAATAGCCTTGTTAAGAGTGAAATTATGTTAAAAAAAAATCTTCAGTGGACTAGGAACTGTGAGAGAAAACCTTCATTGGATCAGGAAAGCTGCATGATGCAACACTCCAAGGGTGATTATGGGTGCTTACTGAATATGCAGATTCACAGGTTTTTCAGATTTACTTTTTTGCAATCACTATGCATTTGCCAGGACTTGAAATTATTCCAGCTTTGTACTTACTGAAACGTGGGAAATGTTGGGTGATGATTTGTTGATCAACATTATAAAGACGATTGCAAGAGCAAAAGCCAGATACACCATAGGATCATTCCAAGATTCCAGAACACACCAGCAAAGGCAGTTTTGCACAGGGATTTCTATGGTACATAAAAGCAGTGTGCTTTTGAGGGATGGGGACAGGAGGTAGGTGCTACCTGAGATACAAGATTTCACATACTAGGTGACATGACAGGTTGCAGGGAGGGATAGCGAAGCTCCTGGGAGCATGAGGTCAACCTAGGAAGCACCTTTGGTAGATACCATAGTTGCTTTTCACTGGCTCAAACCTCTGTGCGTATGTGTGTGTGTGTGCAGGTCTGGATCTGCCAAGAAGCTACTAACAATCTGCTACTTTCTTACCAAGGCATTTCAAAATTTTCAATTCTCAAAGAACAAAAAGTAACTAGAGTAATCATTCCATTAGTGAGTTTTCAAAAAAGGAGAATAGAAGGACATAGAGAATGTTTTATTTTTTAAATTGGATATTGAAATGTCTTTTGAGGGAGGATCGTTTGGGGAGGTATTTATGCTCTCCTTTTGCTTTCTTTTTTTTTTTTCCTTTCCTCTTTTCTTTCACATTGTGACCAACAGAGAGGAGAAAAAGAGTAGGGAAGAAGGAAAGAAAAAAAAAAAAAGACACAACACTCCCAAATTGATTGCAAAACAAAATATTATAAATTGCTCAGTTTGTCCTTAGCTTTTTGCTCAAGGTGAACATTTTGGAAAAAAAAAAACCCAAGCAAACAACAAAACCAGAAGAAAATGTGAAAGAAAAACCTGACTCTATCTGAGCTTCTGTTCGTCTCTCTTGGTCTCCAGCTCAGTGAATGATTTTCTCTTAAAATACTCCCAGCATGCTGTCAACTTTGCTTCAGATGTTTCAATTCAAAGCTTTTTCCTCACATTATAAGCTAAATGAAAAATTGTCCCTACTACTGATGAACCTGGCTCAATTTGCAGTTATGAACAAAGGCCATGGCAGAAGATTGCACACCAGCTAGGTAAACCTCTGAAGAGCTTCCATATTGTATTAGACCAGACCCTCATACTGAGGGCTGCTGGTGTTGGATACTTGGGGAAGAATGTAAGAAAAAGGCAAATATGAAATGAGCCTTCCCTGGCTTTTATTTTAAGCAAGGAGAGACTTCTGGGAATGGTGGTTGCTCCTAATGGCCATTGGATGATGGACTTATTGTCCCTGAATATTTTCTGAAAGTGTAGCATTAGAATCATGTTACACTAAATTATCTACATCCCGTGCGAAAAAAGTATTTCTGCTTTTATTTTAAGTGTTGTGCCTGATAGTTTCCAGGTCTCGTTGCATGACAAATAAGGAGCAATGCTTATTCACCTTGCTTTTCCAGATGTCCTGCACATTCTTCATTGCTTTCGAAGTTCTGTGGGAGTCCTGTGGGATGCAGGGATCTGACTTAAAATTCAGCTGAACAGATAAAGGGTAATACCCCACAGGAAAAGAAAAGAAGGAGAATATATACTCAGTCCTCCTGCAAAAGACCTCCCTCCTTCTGGATTTGTGCAGTTGTAACTTAATGCACGTAGATGCTGACTAGGACCCTGATCTTTGGTCCTCGATTAGAAACCTAAATTCAGGCGTAAAAAATCAGGGATGAAAGGGTTTAATACTAAACCCAGCCACTTTAATTTGGTATCACTAGGGAAAAAAGAAGAACAGAAACAGGTGACACGGCCAAGGCAATGGCACAGAAAAGGATCTCTGCTGCAACACTGTGGAAGATGGACTCAAGCCGGATCGGACTGTGTTGGTCAGAGGTAGGAGCTACGCACAAGCTGAGCATGGAGTGTGCGCAGAAATGCTCTGCTGCTTTGCGTGTAGGTCATCTCATTCATTTTCCAGTAGATCATTTGTCCATCCCCAGGGACAGGTTAGGTGGGGTTGGATTAATTTGCGCTTTCGCTCCTGATACACCTCTCTGTTCCGAAGTACATTAAAGATGAAGCCGGTGCCCAAGACACGCCAAGTCTCGCAGCCGTCAAAGGGAACGATGCTAAAAATATCCCACCCTTGCTCTCCCTCCCCCCCGCCACTGTCTCTCCATGTCTAGGTGCTGACAAAAGTTATTTGTCGTATTCCCTTCATTCGGTGAGTGACAGGAGACTGGTGTCAAGTGAGAAAATGAAATGTAAATTTTATTAAACACCTTCTCATCTCTGTGTATCAATCCAGATTCCAGCCTAACACAGCAAATCAAATCCTGTCTTCACCAGGCCTGAGGGCACACAAAGAATCATTTCTCCTTAATACCATTCCCTCCTAGTAAAATATTTTTCTGTTTAGTAAATGAAAATTTAAAATGCAAACCCTATTTTAATCCCAGAGAAAAGATGTGCATTGCAGGGAGAAGGATGCTACATTTCATTCTGTTATGCCTCATGCTTTCTTCTTGTTTTCACACACAGCAACGATGATTAGCTGAAGCATAAATTGCGACTCCCTTTTAAGACTTGCCCATCGGGACTTTTTATCTTCATGTCCACCACTGGGCTTAGTAGCTTACTAGTCCAAAGATGATTCAGTATCCGCTTGTTTAATCTAAAATTGCATGGTGAATTATATGATGTACTGAAGTCTGAAACACTATTCCCAAGTCAACGGCATCAGAAGTTCTTTGCTGTGGGTCCTAATACCTTTATTTCTCTGAGGATGAGAGTCTTGGTCCACTGTGAGAGGTTAAATTGTCACAAAAGGAAGCTTTTAATTCAAGGCTTCTTGTTGCTGAGCAAAACTGTAGTTGATTTGAATTCTTTGATATTCACAGGCAGAGCATATAATAATTTGTTTCTTTTGGTAACAGTGTGAAGACATTTATATCTGTTTATCCATGCTGTGTAGAGGTCAAAATTAGGATGGAGACAATACATGTATGAAAGAAACCCTGAACACGAGACAAATTTTCCTTTGCTCCCAAGAGGTGGCACTGGAGAATATTCTTATCCAAGTCACTGGTTAACCAACCCTCCATCTTAGTGTGTGATGCTGGAAGCACTGGACCATTGCTCTCTGAGACGCTCACGGGACGAACAAAACCAAGACCACAAACCTTTCATCTACACTCATTACCCCTAATTATTAAAAGTTAGGTGTCTAGTCTAATCTAATTCTCCCTTGTGTGTGGTTAATATAGACAGGTATGCACTCAGGAGGGTCCTTCACTTTGCTTTTCACACACAGCTAGTGTGGGACAGTGGAAGTGCCTGTCTCTGCAGCTCTTACCCGAAGAGCTTAGATGAGATGGCTGACTTCTAGCCTTGTCAAGCAGGCATTTCACCTTAATTTGGATATGCACTTCCTACTTCCAGTGGGGTCTTGCACTGATCAGTTCCCAACTCATCGGGTGTTATTTTCTGATGGGAAAAGTCAGTGGGGTGCACAAATACTGCACAAGTAGATGACTTGTGGCAATTATTTTCCTCTGAAAATAGTTCCCTGCTCTGTAAATGACCCTCTTAGCAGTAACTCATCCAGTACCAGCTTACCTTGGAGGTGGAGGTCCTGGGATTGCCTAGTTCCCCCACCTGAGGCACCCCTAAGAGGTGACGGGGATTGAGGGCTTTGGCCATCTCGTGGTCCAGGGATTTAACTGCTGGGTCAGTCAAGGTTCCCATCGTGCAGGTCCCGCAAGAGTTGCCTACAGCACTTCAAGGAGGCTAAGGGTCTATGCAGTCCCCAAAACCTCTGGAAAAAATTTGTAATAATTCTAAAGAAAGTGTTTTTGTAACCTAAAAAAAAAAATGTGATGTCTCTGGTATTCTTTTTTAAATTCAGGTTTTCCCTTCAAAGAGAAATAGTAGACTCCTGCCAGCCCTAATCACTGCTTTTCCTAACCCCTTTTGGAGGAAAAGCTATGCCATTGTCCATGAATCAGGGATAGATGACATGAAGCAGGGAAGACTTAAGCAACTCACTAAAGCTTGCACTAGGAACAAGTGGAAAAGAAATCAGCAAAAGCACCTGTTTCCCTTGGCTATCTGTCCTTAGACAAATTCACTACACCATTTTTGTTATCTAAGCCCGTTTCAGAGAGGAAAATGGAGACAGGCAACACTGAAAAAGTAATGCAGGGCAAGACTTGCAGCTTGTGCATTAGGTTGGATATCGACTGTCCTCAGCTGAAGTCTGCATCCTGCCACCAATTCCCCTCTGTGACCTTAGGCCACTCATTTAATGTCTCTGCCCCTCAGCTCCTCACGTGCAAAATGAGAATGCTAATACAGCTTTTCTCCATACCTCAGTCCACTTTGCCCACTCAGGCTTCAGGGTCCTCAGCACTGAGGCTGTTTCTAATTAATTATTTTCCAAGTGCAGTTCAATCCTGGCATCCCAGCTGCCATTGAAACCACCCTTAAAACAAAAGAGTAATAGTGATAACAATAATAATAGTGATAGTAATAGAAATACAGAGAATTAGAAATAGAAAATAGAAATAGAAATAGAAATAGAAGTAGAAATAGAAATAGAAATAGAAATAGAAATAGAAATAGAAATAGAAATAGAAATAATAAGTGCACCTAAACTGGTTTCACTTGCAAGGTGCTGAGGGTTAAAGAAAAAAAGGAAAAGAAAAGTGCAGTCCGTGCAGAAGAGCTGTCATGTCACACAAATTGTCAGCTTCCCTAATATCACCAATCCCTCCTCCGCCTCACCAACTTAAATTCTCCCATGCCTCAAGGTAGACGGCTGTTGGGACTCGGCGCTCTAGATACATCCACACCGGAGATCAGTCATTTCACACTGCCAGTGGGCTTCTTTACTATTCTAATACAGAACCGATTGCACACTATGACTAATAATGTTGGCTGTATGAAAGAATTATTTATATAGAGACTGAGAAAGGCCTCCTTGGATTTCTAGACAGGACAGTCTTGATTTGGAGAGAGCAAAGCATAAAATATCTTCAGGGCCATTTCAGACTGCAGCAGTCTCCAGGAGACAAGCCGACAATTGGTGCTTGAATTTGAAGCTGCAGATGTATATGCTGTGGCAAACCCTCTTCCCTAGTACCCTAGAGTCCCCCATCCTCAGAAATAAAGAAGGGACATCTAGTGAATGCCAGTCAACACGGGCTTACGGAAAATAGGTCCTGTCAAACTAAATTGATAGGTCTTTTTCTGATGAGATTACAAATTCGGTTGATAAAGATAGCAGTACTCAAGCAATAGGCATCTGTGAGGTATTTGAATTGGTACACCGTGACATTTTGATTGCAAAACTAGGAAAAGAATACACGAAATTAACATGGTGCACCTTAAATTGATTAAAAATAGGCTGAAAACTTCAAAATGTGTTTATAGAAGTTACTGCTGAAGGGGTCTGTTTTTAGTCTAGTCACAGAAGGATCAGGTTTTGTCCTGATGCTATTTTAGCAATGTTTTATCTATAAACATAAAAGTAATCTAAAAGTTGGTATTCAGCCAATTGGCTACTGAGGTGGAGATACAGGGGATAATGAATAAAATAAGAGGACAGATCCCTTATGTTGTGTGGTCAGTGGATCAACCATGTTCAGATAAAATGAGGTACATTTCACTATAACGGTAGAAAAATTATACGTAAGGATATGGCTGTATTTACCAGGCAGAGTTTCTGATGGCTGGTGACTGAAAACAGCTTGTCATCATGATAGATAATAACTAAAGATGATTTTTGTCAGGATAAAGGTCTTACAAAGGAGCTAATGTTATTTTGCTGCATAGACACAAAGCTTTTAAATAAGAAGAGGATGCTTTTATTCCAGGACTGATACTGCTTCTGGTTTTGATGTCTGCAGTTCAAGAAGTTGTTTATAATTTTGTGGAGGGTTCACAGATGAAACATAGGTGGGAAAAATACTTTCCATAGCAAAAAAAGCAGGGATTTTAAACCAGCTGAAAATTAAGCGCCCAGTGTAAATTGGTCATTTAGGCTTTCTCTGTAATCAGCAACGGGTACCTGCAGAAGATGCCTCACCTTGCATCTCTTATCTTAGCTTTACAGTGGAATAAAACACCTCTGAAACTGCTGATCTCATGACATGGTCACAGTCTAAAAATACCCATAGGTGAAACAGAATTTGAAAATAAAGAGCTTTTTTATTGCCTAGACAAAACACTATAAGCCAGGCAAATTCAGAGTGGAACTGCTACGGTGTTAAGAGTGAGGATATCAGTAAATAGTTTTGTAAGGGAGGGGTCGATTGTGGGAGATCCTTGCCACAGTTTTGGCTAGATGACTAAATGTTTTTGTTGGAATGCTTCCTTCCCCACTTTGGGCACACTCGCCAAAGGTCTCTGCAGTCACCTTTGCACCCACCATCACCCTTGACGGCGGACAGAAGAGAACAACATGATCCCCGAGGATTTCCTCTGGCTCCTGGACGGGCCCATCAATCTCCTTTTTTCTTTCGGAAGATGGCCCACCCCGCCTCCTTTTCCCATTCCTCTTCCTTTTCCCAAAGCCCTGGAAAGCCCAGGAGAGCAGGAGGTGTTGCTGGACAAAAGGAAGACACTTTTGCAACACGGGTGGTAGGGGACCTAAGAAGAGGAAAGAGGGAAGAGAGGCTGCGTGCGACCTCCTGGGAGAAGCGCGCTGAGGGTGGCAATGCCACATCCCACGGCAGGACGGGGAAGGCAGGAGAGAGCCCAGGGAAGGAAGCAGGGCAGCAAGGAACACCTCTGACACCACTTTGCAGCCCTCTTTACTCATCCAGAGCTGTTTCAACCCTCTCGTATTAGGAAAAATCCCATACAATTAAGTCTTTCCTGCCTGATTATGTCATCCTGCAAAGCTTTGGTAAGCAATCTTTGAACGCTCTGACTGCATTATCAGGAAGCTAAGGCGTGTTTTTCTTATGAATCTCAGGACTTGCTCCTCACAAGGTTCCCCTCAGTGTGAGAGGTGTTTAGAGTTAAGTACTAGATGCTGTCTCTGAAGAAATGATAAGTAATGGGTGCAGCAGCAGCCACCTGTATTTCTTTTTGGCTGACTCCAAAGCCCATCCAAGTCCATGAGGTCCATTCTTAGGTAAGGTCTAAAATGTAAATGTGGTTAATTTACTGCTTATTTTTATACAAGCCCTCTTTCAAAGCCGTCCTTTAGATTAGCTCCTTCCCAAATCCATGGAGTACAAACAGTTGTGAAATACAAACTATGATGCCAAACCCAGTTTAGTAACTCCAAAAATGCTACTTCAACTAACCTTCCACTTTTGTAAAGTTTTTCCACTTTTGTAAACTATGTATTCTGCATTGAGCATTATAATGGGCAGACTGGAAAGCCTAAGCTCAGACAAAATATTGCTTTTCAGATGAGCTCTGGCCCTACTCTGTTCAAATGTAGAAAAGTTGGAAAGACTCACTTGCATTAAGCCATCACATTCCTCCTCTGCTCTACCAAGATATGACATATATAAGGTTCATTAATATTGCTTAATAAAATAGGCGTATTACAAGGATGATTACAGATTAGAATCATATTCTTGTATTGAGATTGCTGCAGAGGCTAAGACAGTACTGCTCTGATCTTAATCACCATGGATATTTCAGAAATAAAAAAACCCCAAGACTATCCTTTAAAAACATTACACATATACTACCCTCACCTCTCAGGATGTTTGGTTCAGTGAGGCAAATATCCTTCATCTCAAGGTTTATTTATTGGCTTATAATATTCCTGGGTTGCATAATAGAGAGATGTCTACTAATACTCTAGAGAAAGGAGGATTTCTCATGAATTTTATACATATAATTTCCTTTGGGAAGTGCTGAGTATGATACCTCCTGAAGGACTCTGTGGAAAATTCATGTAAATAAGGCAAAATGGATTCATGGCTCCAGCCTGCAGTTATCTTGTGAACAGTGTTTTGTGAAACAAAAGCAGTGAGGGTGTAAAACATTGAGATTTTCTTTACACAGAATGGGCCATGGTACATTAAAAGGACTTGCCGGTGCCTGCTCATAAGGTGACCTATCAAGGTATTCACAGAGATAAAATTTTGCCTTTCTGGCACCGCATGAAAGGTTCCTGTGCACTTTGCAGAGGTGAATGCAGATTCAGTTTGCACTAACAAGAGTCCCTAGACCTTACCCATGAAGGACCTTCTAACAGCACCATCATCCGGAGGACTGCATGCTTTAGATACCCTCTGCTTATACCTTCTGATCAGGGATTTATGCCATTCGGTGTATAATTATATCAACCTCTGCAATGATGCTTTTTGAACTTGCACCTCCATGAACCAACGACTTTGAAAGTTCATCAGGAACAAGCCCCATTCACCCCATACAGCCAAAACCTCTGCTGCCTCTACCAAGCTCGGCTGGTCAAGAGCAACTTTATTGCTGCCCTGTTCAGTCTCTCAGCACTGACAGTGCAACTCTGCTTTTCTAATATGCTTTCCAGCAAGAATATCCACATTATCTCACAGATACAAATGAAGTCAGTCCCACGGTTTGGTGTGAGCAATGCCAGTAGAGATGAAGTGCATCAGTTTGCTCATAGGCACAAGGAAGAAGGGCACAAAAAACCAGCAGTTACGGGTTTTGGAGCATTAACCAGAATTTCAGTCTTCCTGCTTAGCATCCACATTATTTAAATCTCCCTGTGGGAGAAAGGTTTGCAGTGTCATATATCTATCTATATAGATGGTGAAGGGTCTACGGACCAAGTCTTATGAGGAGTGGCTGAGGGAACTGGGGTTGAGAAAGGAGGTTGTAGTGAGATGGGTATCGGTCTCTTTTCCACAGTAACACATGGTAGGACAAGAGGAAATGGCCTCAAGTTGTGCCAGGGGAGCTTTAGATTGGATATTAGGAAAAATTTCTTCATGGAAATGCTTGTCAAGCACTGGAACAGGCTGCCCAGGGAAGTGGTGGAATCACCATCCCTGGAGGTATTTAAAAGACGTGTAGATGTGGTGCTCAGGGACATGGTTTAGTGGTGGACTTGGCAGTGTTAACGGTTGGACTCAATGATCTTAAAAGTCTGTTCCAACCTAAATGATTCTATGATTCTATGATCTTTCCTTTCTGACTTTGCCCTGGTAACCAGAATTATTATGGAAGATACTGATATTCCATGCTACATCCCTAAATGAGGATGACCCAAATTTTTAACTTTCTTTTTTTTTGATGGAAAATTAATTATTTAGCTAAATTTTAACAGTTTCACAGGGACTGTCTGTCTTCCTCAAACATCTTTGTTTTAAAATTTTCTTTGGAAAACCAAATAACCCAAGCTTCCAATGATCCTCTGAATACTGATATCTTTTGAGGACATTGACCAAAGTTGTCTGTTTTCCAGCACTTTACAGGCAAAAATTCTTCGCCTGTGTTAGATAGCTTTCCACCAAAATGGGTAGGCAGGGGAAGCCATGGATTATGCATTGTCTGGGACATGCACTCTTGGCTTGACTGGGAAAGCGGGGGGACATCTCCTTTTACAAAGTAGTTAAAAGTTCGCTGTTATGGATAGGAGTCTTTGCACTGACACCTTGTCTGCTGAATGCAGGTGCAGTTGCTTTCATTACTTAGTCTGAAGTTTGTGTGTCCACTGGGTACATGAAAAAAAGTGGTTTGTCTTTCTTCCTTACCCATTCCATCTGTAGATACACCTCCATCAACAGAAATGGCTGAATTTTTGGACATACATTGTCAGGCAGAATGTCTCAAATCATTGCTTATTTCTCCCCATCTTCCTCAAATGGAAAAAAAAAAAGAAAGACTGAAGGGTACAGATTCAAAAACAAGGCGCACATTGTGAATTGTACAAAGAATGTATCAAAGGAGAATTTCTTTCAAGAGGAACAATATTTCTACTTTTTGCTAAAGATTCTTCCACTTTAAAAACAGTAAAAGTACAGACAGGTCTTGAACTTCTGAGGCAGAGAAATACTTCCATATCTGTTGTAAAAATAACTAAAAAGATAAAAATGAAGGAAAACCTCCTATCTCATTTTTATTTTATTTCAGGAAATATTTAAGAGAAACCATGAAATTCATAAGTGACAATTTCTAATGAATTTTACACAGGTATTTGATATTCCTGTATGGACAAAAAGCCACAGTTGATCCATTTTCAACAGTTATTTTGAATGACAAGAGAGAGAATTTGGGGGTTTAGGCTGTGTAAGGATCCCGTATCCCTACATTTCATTTACTGTTGGGCAAGCTGAATCAAAACGTAAGATTTTGTCTCTAATAAGACCTCAGAAATCTTCAAGGCAACAGATATACCCTGAGTTTTGTTCCGTCTAACAAAATATCTTCTCATGGCTTAAATTCCTATTCTCAAAATGCTGCCTGGAGACCAGTGCAGCGGAGAAAAATAAAATAGAATAATGTAGAAATCCATATTCAGGACAAATAAGTGAATCCTCAGAGGGGGTAAGCAGGCACAGAGGAGCTCTTCTGATTTACACCAGCTGAGCATCTGATGCCAAATATCACTAATGAAGTCACCAAGCCAAATAATGCACCCATCCTATTCCCTTATAATCATTCCAATGCCCCTTACAGCTGTTTCCAACTGTGTCTCTGATCTCCTTGCTAAGACATTTAAATCTCCTGTTTCATTTG
>JANHGO010000037.1:5696406-5715928 GCA_024606505.1 Aquila spilogaster
CGCAGTGGGAGGCTGCCATTCTCCCTTGGCACCTTTACATAGTGAACTTTCATTTTGGCTGGGGAGGCTGACAGGTACAACGTTGATTGGAGCCGTCATGTAAATAATTCATAGCAGCATTTTTTTTTGTCAGAAAAAGGCAATCCAGCCCACTTAAAGTCTTTTAGGAATAGTTGCAAGACAAAAAGATTCCCCGATATGTTCAAATCTAAACAAGGATAACAGTATCTTAAGTGAATTTAATACATATGACTTGGAAATGTCTAATGTTTGATTTCCCCTTATTTAAAGTGATGTTGGTTTTGGAGAGAGAGGAAATCAAAGCTACAGTCGTTCTGTTTACTTTCCGCTCTACAGAAAGTTCCCCCCATAAGAGATCCCACATTTCTAATACAATGAAATTTTCAGACTCTTAATTATTAATTCCACAGGAACTCTTGTGAGTTCTTCTGTTTGATAGGTGCTTGTGCAGCGCAAAGACCAAAGGAGGTGCGGGTCCAGGTTGTTGTCTCAGAGCAAGCAGCTGAGGATGGAGATGAGGAAGAAAGCTGTAAGCATAGATAAGCAGTACTTCAGGGGAGAAGGGATCGAGGTATTACTGTGTCTGACCTTGGCATAATAACAAGTCTTCAGCTTCACATAATGATCTCAGTCTTGAATTAAATAACTTTTGATTGACTAATGTATGGCTAACAGGAGGGCACGTGGAGGTGGAGGAACATGACGCTCCTTTCTTTAGTTTATGCTGGTAGTTTGTTACCTTCGTCATTGAAAAGTTTTATCTCACACCAGTTTGCATTTTGGAGCTCAATTTTACAGTTTCAGGGCCTAACTTATGCCCACTGTTAGAAGTGATCGAGATCAGGTTGGATGGGGCTTTGAGCAACCCGGTCTAGTGAGAGGTGTCCCTGCCCATGGCAGCTGAGGTGGATTAGGTGATCATCAGATGTCCCTTCCAATGCAAACTGTTCCGTGATTCCATCATTCCATTATTCCACAATGCTATCATAGTTTATCCCAAGTTGGAAGGGACCCGTAAGGATCATCGAGTCCAACTTCTGATTCTATGATTCTACGATTCTACAGTTCTACAGCTCTGTGATTCTTTGATTCACTTCTTATATTGGATGTCCCTTAAGTATGATGTGGACTTTCTGTTTTGCTTTGTTTCTGTGTTTGTTTGTTTTCTCTCAGTGTAAATACTTGAGCACTACATTCAAACTGCAGCCCTTTGAGTCCCGGCAATTTGAACTGATTCTTTTGAATGCTCTGATTTATTTAGGTCTGGTTTTGATGTCTGGTTTCTATTATTGCAAAGATGAAATTACTCCCCTAACACTGTTCATTCCTCCTCTACCACCAAAAGATACCATGAATCCTTTTGGTTACTGTACATCAGCACTAAATCCCTATTCCACCATTGCCCAGAAATCACTGCCATTTTCCTGAAGAGGGTCTCCCCACTCTGCAAACATGATCCACATCCCTTGTTCCTAGGTTGCTCAGATAATTCCTTCTTCCTTTCTACCAGTTTGCCAATTTTTCCTGCTGTGTTTAAATTCAGTTGGAATTAATTTTAATTTCAGTTCAAGCTACCAATGGAAACACTGAATATCTTCCATCTTAGCTTTACTGTCTGGTGCTGCAACATATCCCAGCCACTAAGGGTTATTTTCCATTACTGTGTCCTATAAATCTCAAGGCAGTGTTTCAACCTTGAAACTCCTCATATCCAGAAGGCTTTTAGCCTCCTCCGATCATCCAGACTTCTTTGATAAGTCCTATTTCCACAGCTGAAAATGGCACCTTTGAAGATGAAGAGGGGAGGAATACATACCGCAAAATAACATGAAGCTTTGATATGGGATCAACAACTTGTTTGTGTGTAGAAAGAAGAAAGCTGGAGCTAGAGATGAATGTAATTTGTACTTGAATGGGCCAATAACCTAATATTTAGACAATAGTGAGAAAGAAAACTGAAACATGTGTGACTACTGAAAATTTACCAAGAACTTTCGAATGGATTTGTAAAAGGCACAGCTGTGAAACTGAAAGCTGTAAGAGCACGAGTTGGAAAAAACAAAACAGCACTCCTTAAGTCCTTAGGCAAGTATGAACATGAAGAAATAGGGAAATCGTAGAGAACGAATTAAGACAGGAAAATGATGCCAGTCAATAGAGATTCAAAACGAGGAATTAATAGAAAAGAGAGAAGGCCTGAAAAACTATAGGGCTAAAAACTGCAGACTGCTAAGGCTGAACTTCAGGGTCGGACCTGAAAAATAAGGGGTGGTAACTCAGCGTTTTCTGGGTCCACTTGCTGATGAATGGACAGCAAACGTCAGCATTGTCCACTGACACATGTAGTAGGTGCACCAGGGCTAGCTCTGGACTGGGGATGAATAGGAAAGGTTTGGATCTGGTCTGGTTTTATCATATTTTTGTGAGGAAGGAGGAGGATGCAAGAATTTAAATGGAGCATCCAGGTGAAGTGGACTGCCAGTCTCTCACTGACGCAGTAACACACGGTGTCAACGCAGAAGCCATCTGCTACACCACTGCAAATGATTCAGTCTCTGCAGTCTGATAACTGTTTGCGTTATTAGGATGTGGATATTTTGTATTTCCACATGAAAAATGCATAGTATACATTTTGCTTTTCCTCCATTCTGTTTCCTTGTAAATAGCATTGCAGGTTGCAGGCTCTGCCCTGCGTAGGATTTAAATGTTGGAAATGAAAAGTTCTCCTTCACATTACAGCTTTATTGACAGAAGTTGGATGGATTGTATAGATATGTAGTATTACAATTGTTTTCAGCATTAGCAATATAACAAAATAGCAGTATAAAGAAATAGCTAATTAATGATCTGTATTCTATACATTTTATTACTGATCCTTTATCGTCACGTTTGATCATCATTAGAAAATGTTGCAGGAGGTGTTTGTGTGTCAGTAGGAATAAAGAGCTCTTTTGGTTGCTCCGTGTTTATTTGTGGAAGCAGCTTATGGTTATTGGGCCTGAAAACTTATTTTTGATGGAATGATATTTGTGGCCACTTAAAATGATTGTTCCCCAAAATGACTGTTGTTTGTTGGTGTTTTTAATAGTGTCTGACACGCAGTAAAGGAACGAGAGGGTCAGGAATATGGACTTAGGGTATAAGAATTATTGTGGAGCACAAATATGTTATGCTTTTACAGAAATGGAAGAAAGCAGAGCAGTGAGACATGCGATGGGACAATGGAAGGAGCTGAGCCCACAGCCTTGTGAAGCCACGCCAGTGAGAAAGGCAAACACCCTCCAGCGAAAGACAAGTAACAGAGATATCTTCTCTTCAGCCAGGAAAGGTGGCAATCACCAACAGCTTTGTGGAGGAGCAACTCCTGGAGACCCTTTGGAGCTTCAACAGGGGTGCTCTGGCCAGAAGGATGTCCCCCAGCTTCCTCATGATTGTAAGGAGGAAAGAGGGAATTTGGATACAACGTGCAGCTCTCAGGAGGAGCTCAGAGAGGAGATTCCTATGGGAGCAACAGCAGAAGGATAACAGAAGCCATGTCAGGCAGGAGCAATGACCAAGCAAGCTTTGCCTTTCTTGCAGTCATTGTGATGCTGTTTTGTTTTGTCTCTGTGGTTGGAGGAGTGCACATACTAGCACAGAAAGCTGAACTGTCATGTTATGCATATACCAATGAACGTGTGAAATTGCTCCACAGCCAACTGGGGGACTGTGACCACGTCCAGGTTACTAATCATAGAGTCATAGAATCACAGAGTCATAGAATCTCTGAATTATAGAATGGCTTGGGTTGGAAGGGGCCTCAAAGCTCTCTTAGCTTCCAAAAAAAGTAGATGCAGCCAAGTAACCTGTTGAGAATAGTCCTTGGCTTCTGATAAACCTGAAACTCAGTCTTTAAGACATGTTTGGAGGAGTGCTATCTGGGTCAGGGATTACCAAGCAGTTCAGCACTGCAGATGGGGGAGTTTCCACACCCACAACCTCAGGTTAATGTGCTCACACTGATGTAGTCTTAGTAGCTAGCGCAATATTGATTGGAATGTGTCTTAAGCAAGTGCTTAAATCTTAGTTAAATCTCTGCTTAGGAATATTTGTTTTGTTTCTTTTGTTTTTGAAATTAAAGTGTTTTGCTGTGTTAACTCTCCACCGCGTCATTGTTTTCTAACACCTTTAAATCACTGACTTGTTATGAACAGAACTGTTTACGAGTGATAATAATAATACTGATGTGCTTCAGCTGCTCAGAGAATTCCTCTGTGCTTTGCTTTACTGAGCTGGAAGATGAGGAACTTTATTACACTCTCTCTGTACCATAAACTTCTTGGTTACAATGTGCCCTGGTAGCACAAGAAAAAAATTACACTTCTCTATAGGAAAAATACTTGTTTAGGAAAAAGGTGAGAAACCTTGATTTGAAAAACAAACAGGCTTCAGACTGATAGAACTAAAATGCAGGTGCTGCTTGGTGAGCTACTCAGTTCTCTGGGGATGAAAGTCTTATTCTAGATCATTAACCCAAAGGGACCCCCAGTGCGTGCAAAAATTCTCACTCCCTCTATTGCACAAGGTACTACCGACTTCCATGGTTGTAAAGTATGTGCATCTTGAGTCTGAGCTGAAGAGTGAAGCTATGGACATGCCTGATGCTTACAATGTGAGCAGGATGCAGAAGGTTAATGAGAAAACAGATTATGCCTTTCATGACATGGAAAACTGTCAGGCTTCCGTTATCAGACCCTACTACCTATAGGTTCAGCCAGAATGGGAAGGCTTCATTTATACTCACTATTGAGGATCCTCTTCGTCCATACAAGGTCTCAAACTGTGCTATTTCTGGGCCTTTTGTGGGTAAGAGCCAACTGGATCATCCTGGATAATAGCAGAGCAGTGCTTGATCCCTGATCCTTATCGTCTTTTGGTCCATCAATGCAAGCACAGCCATAAGGACTGACACACAGATATGATCTCACCCATACTTCCCACTAGTAGAAGTAAATCCTGTAATCCAGGCACTGATCCTGTTGAAATCATGGCTCTGTTACATGAGATCCTTTTGATTTCATTTGGATTTCTGCTTTAGGATGAGTTGAGTTTTGCTCTAAAAGTGTCTCCAGTCTACTTGGAATCTAATCTACAACCACTGAGTGGTTCAGATCAAGGCATACATGACATGTGCACTGGTTAGATGAACCTCAACCTGGCAGGTGTAGCTGGATGCAGGCCTGATGTTAGTCATGAAAGAACAAATAATGCCTTCCCCTCTTGTTCTTCCTTCACAATGTGGGAATTCAAGAAGGCCTGAGCTGAAAGGGTGCATAGTGTCTGTGCTGCTGGGAGAGAACCTCTGTTGCTCTTTCATTCTGATCAAAGAGGCAATAATTGAACCAATTAAACTGCAGATAAGATCTGACTTGTCTGCCAACTTTTATTTCAGTTCCATCCAGACAACTCTCGCTTTAGTTGTATTTTGGGATCTTTTTGACCCATGAATGATTATGGTGTCTTTCTGACGTCTCTACTGGAAGAAAGCTACTATATTAAAGCAATGTCCTCTGTATCAGATCATCACAGGTTGATTCACGAGTATTGGACCCTGTGCTATATTGAGTTTATAAGTATCATTTTCAGGTAAAATCAGAGGGATTCCAGGCTGAGCCAGGCTTCTGGCTGATTGTGCAGGAACTTCTCTGGCTCAAGACTACTGAGGATATGGGCTTTATGTTCCAAGCAGTATATCAGTTGTTCTGACCTCTTCCATGGAGGAGGACCAGGAGTTCCTTCTAACTTTTTCTGCAGAGGTCAAAACGTTCTCTTATGTGTATCAACGTGGTAGGTCTCTCATGATTCACAGTCCAAATAAGATTCACCTTGCAGTGATGTCCAGGCTTGGTGAAATGATTTATATCATTGGACCTTTCCTTCACAGCTGACACCCAGCTTTACTTTCACATGGTAGAAGATCTTTTCCTTTCTGCAGAAATACAGTTCCTCCAACACCTGAACCCCGCACTCCTCAGGTAGTTCTACTCCTGGTAGGTGACTCTATCACATCCAAGCAGAGTGAAAGCAAATAACATACCATTAGAAATGTCAGAATTTATGCAAATGATATCCAGATAATATTGAATGTAAATAGTATGCAAAAATTATACAGTGGAGCCTTCTTTGGGAGAAAAAGAGGATGTATTGGAAACAGATAAGGGCTTTGAGTAACTCTTTAATTCATAATCCTAGCATTTGTCAAAACTTTGTTTACAGAATAAGTAATGTCTTGCAGGTCTAGACCTCTAATGGAGTAAGCAGGGGTAAATAACCTTTAATTGCAGTATTGTTGATCTCAATTTCCTGCACCACTGTGCGTTAATTGAGTGAGTGGTGGAGCATGGGAAACAAGAGGGGAAAAAGTGAAGAAAATGTGATGAGAATTCAGTGCAAACACAGCGCGAGCCCTGAATAAATACAAAATTTAAACACTCTTGTGTATGGGAAAGAAATCATCGTGGTGATCATGAAAGAAATATGATGTTAAATAGATGTAGTGGTTGAAGGGCATGGCTAAAAAGGAGGTTGGATCTTTTCTAAAAATAGCTGCTCTTTGACTAATAGCAAAAATACCTGGTTGAAAATGAATCCTGCTCCTCTGTGGCTGAGGCAGAAGCAGACTTATTTTGAAAACTTTACCATCTGGACAGGCAAAGGCAAAACAGACTTACAGGGAACACATGGTTAGCTCACAGACGTAGCCGAGCTGCCCCAGCATCGTAGAATCACAGAATCATTTGAGTTGGAAGAGACCCTTAGAGGTCATCTGGTTTCTACTCCCTGCAATCAACAGGGACACCCATCAGTGCTCAGAGCCCTGTCCAGCCTGACCTTGGGTGTCTCCAGGGACAGGGCATCCACTACTTCTCAGGCCAGTGCCTCATTGCCCTTATTGATATTAACTTCTTCCCTATATCCAGTCTAAATCACCCCTCTTTTAGTTTGAAGCCATTTCCCATGTCCTGACACAACAGACCCTGCTAAAGAGTCTGTCCCCTGCACTGGAAAAAGCAAAGAAAGATGCCAGGCATCTCGTATCCCAAGCCAAAATCTTTGTTTTACAATAGTTTGAATGCCAGCTTGACATGCGGGGCACCTGCATGCTCTCTTGCCATCAGTGCTTTTGGTGATTTTGCCCAAGACCCTTAGTGGTGATATTCCGGAGTTGTCCTGAATCCTTTTCCTAAGATTGGGCCAACAGTGGTTTCCACCTTCGCATGATAGATGTAACGTGGATAGGTCTGAATGCCCAGATATCCCTCGGTATGAAGGCAGTCTGAAAAACATGGTGAAGGTGGAATGGGGTCAGGAAGTGGTGGAGGGAGACAGATGAAAAACCACAGCGTGACATGTGGGTTATCCATTAGGGAGCAGGGAGCCCCGATAGACTTGAGGTTACAAAAGACTTCTGGCCCAGCTGCAGGGGATTCAGATGAAAGCAGCTCCCTGTTTTAAGCTGTCATTGTCCATCTTCTGGGAGGACATGTGAAAAGACAGCAGGATTTTGTCTCAGTCTCAGCTTTTCGAAGCAGACTAATGGCATGCTGTGGTGAAGACATATGCTCTAATGTGGCCTGCATTGAAGCAAACTGCGAGGGACACTATGCCCTTTGATGGAATCTGCTAAAGAAGGACTGGTGAGGTATTGACCTCCGAGACCCGAACGCTTTCTTGATAGTCATGTTAAATGTCAGTGAAATTGGGAAAGTTTGGCTCTTCTGCAGCTAATAGCAAAAATGTCATTGAATTTGCTGGGTTTTGGGTTTCCACCTGCTATGCTTGACACCTTTTTCTGTAATCCCATCATGTCCAGTAGCACTCAAATTATATTGTTATACACAAGAATGCAGCTGAAAAGGTGCCTTATTTTTAACCTCGCTCTCCAGGCTTTCCTGAATTCCTAGACAATGCTACGGTCAAAATTCTTCTTTTCTTTCTTTTTTTTTTCTTTTTCCCTTTTATGGAAGTGGTATTTTTTCCTCTTATGTCTGAAGCAGAGGAGTGCATTACAGACAAATTTGCCGAAGGCTTTGGGCCAGAGTTGATGAGACTTCGCGAAGATACGGGAACAGGCACATGGATGGAAAAAAGAAAGTCTGTGAAAAATTAAAATGACAAGGCTGGTTAGGGAGCGGAGATAACTGGTGATGTAGTGAAATTAATTACAGTCTGGGTTGAAGGAATTGTGTGCCTAAGACAAAATTAAAAAAAAAGAGAGAGAGCGAGTGAGAGAGAAACCAAATAACAGCAATGGGATTATAAACCCTTTCATCATCTCTATATGGTATAACTCTCTATTTATTATGGCAGTTATTTCTATAACACGAGTGGTATCAATGGCAAGGAAAGGAGGTGAGCACCCCTTAGAAAGTGCTGATTCTGCAGCAAAGATGAGCCTTGTTGAGTGGAATTATACACACAAAATATCCTCCAGTGGACTAGGAACTGCAAAAGAAAATGTCTGCTTTATCAGGAGTGCTGTGTGATGCAACACTCCAAGGGTAATCGTAGCATCATAGAACATTTTGAGTTGGAAGGGACCTATATAATGGTAGGCACTCACTGACTATACATATTCACAGAATACTTTGGTTTAATTTTTTGCAACCATTTTGCACGTGCCAAGAGTTGAATTGATCCCAGCTTTGCACAGACAGGAAGAGCCCGACCAAAATGTGGGAAGAGTTGAGCGACCATTTGTTACAAAGACAAAACATTAAAAAGACGATGACAAGAGCCAGATAGACTGCAGGATCATTCCAGCATTTCATTGGCTCAGTGTCCTGGCATAGTGTGTTCTCTGTGTAAAAGGAGTGAAATAAACCATTTATTAATGGAGGTTGAAATGTCTTTTGGAGGAGGGATGGTTAGAGGGGTGTTTACCCTCTGCTTTTGTTTCCTTTATCTTTTTTCCTTTTTTTTCCATATTCTATTTTTCCATTATGACCAGCAAAAAGTAGAAAAGGAGTAGGTAAGAAAAAGACACAGCGCTGTAAAATGGTGATGCATATAAATGCATGCAAACGTTATATGTATATGCATACTATACATAAATATACATATAAATATGTGCATATATATATGCATGTATATATAATTACTCAACTTGTCCTTAGCTTTATGCTCAAGGTGAAAAACTTGACCAATAGAAGTCACAACAACGTGGAGGATGGTGTGATCTTTTGATCCTTTCTCTTGACTTTCACTGTAGTAAATAGTTTTATCGTAATATACTCCTATTGCATCCTGTCAGGTTTATCTTAGATGTTCCAATTCAAAGCTTTTTCTCTCACATTATAAGATAAAGGAAGAATAGTTTGTATCGCTGATGAGCTTGGCTTCATTTGCAGTTATGAACAAATGCCATGACAGTGGATTGCGTCTAAACTTCATAAACCTTTAAATAGTTTCCATGTTGGATGAGACCAGGCACTCATGCTGAGGGCTGCTGGTGTTGGGTACTGGGGAAAAACATGACCAGTAAGAAAATAGGATGTGAACGTTCTTTGGATTTGACCTTAAGCAAGAATAGACTTCTGGGACTGGTGGTTGCTCCAAGTGGCATTTCGGATGGACCCATTTTCCCTGAATGTTTTCTGGAAGTATAGCATTGAATTATTTATATCCTATGAGTAAAAAAGAAATTGTTTCAGCTTTTATTTTAAATGTACTGCTGTGTATTTCCCAAGTTTTGTTGCATGAATAATGGGGAACAATGCTCATTCATCTTGCTTTTCTAGATGTCCAGCCTATTCCTTCAAGTCGGAGTCCCATGGGATGGAGGGAACATATAAGGGGCTCCTCAGAGAAACACAAAAGGAGAATATGTACTCAGTCCTCCTGGAGAAGAGCTCTCGGCCTCTGGATTTGTGCATATAATGCCTATGCACGCAGGGGCATTGGTCAGAGAAATGAGCTAGATGTGAGCCGAGTGTGGAGCATGCACCAAAGTGCTCTGCCAGGCTGGGTGTGAGTGTGAGTTACCTCATTCATTTCCCTGTAGGTCACTTGTCGATCCCCAGGGGTGGGTTAGGTGTGGTTGAATTAATTCGTGCCTTCACTCCTGCCGCACCTCTGCCTTGCAAAGTACATTAAAGATGAAGCCGGTGCCCAAGACATGCCAAGTCTTGCAGCCATCAAAGGCAGCACTGCTAAAAATAACCCACCCCTCCTCTCCCCCCACTCCCTCGACTGTCTCTCCGTGTCTAGGTGCTGACAAAAGTTATTTGTCGTATTCCCTTCATTCGGTGAGTGACAGGAGACCGGTGTCAAGTGAGAAAATGAAATGTAAATTTTATTAAACACCTTCTCATCTCTGTGTATCAATCCAGATTCCAGCCTAACACAGCAAATCAAATCCTGTCTTCACCAGGCCTGAGGGCACACAAAGAATCATTTCTCCTTAATACCATTCCCTCCTAGTAAAATATTTTTCTGTTTAGTAAATGAAAATTTTAAATGCAAACCCTGTTTTAATCCCTGAGAAAAGATGTGCGTTGCAGGGAGAAAGATGCTGTATTTCATTCTGTTATGCCCCGTGCTTTCTTCTTGTTTTCAGACCCAGCAATGATGATGAGCTGAAGCATAAATTGTGACTCCAATTCCAGGCTTGCCCATCGGGAGCCTTTATCTTCGTGTCCACCACTGGGCTTAGTAGCATGTCCAACGATGATACAGCACCCACTTGTTTAATCTAAAATTGCACGGTAGCTTATATGATGAACTGAAGACTGAGTCACTATTCCCAAATGAACAGGATCAGAAGTTCTTCACTGCGGGTCCGAATGCCTCTGTTTCTCTAAGAGTGAGAGTCGTGGTCTATGGTATGCGGTTAAATTTTCATTGAGGGAAGCTTTTAATTCAAGTCTTCTTTTTGATGAGCAAAACTGAGGTTGATTTGACTTCTTCGGTAGTCACCAACTGAATGTAATTTTTTTTGTTTCAGTTGGTGACAGTATGGAAACATCTATATTTAATCAAGCTGCGTAGAGGTGGAAATTAGGATGGAGAAAATACATGTGAGAGATAAAGCCTGGACACATGACTCATTCTCCTCCTCTCCCTTTACCTTCAGGAGGTAATGCTGCAGAATAGTTTCATCAAAGTCACTGGTTAACTGGTGCTTTGTCTGCGTGTGTGGCGGTGGAAGCGCTGGATCACTGCTGTCTGAGGAACTCGGTGAAGGAGCAAAGCCAAGACTTAATTTCCATCTGAACTCCATGCTGCTAATTGTTACTAGTTAAGTGTCTATTCTAATCTTGTTCTCCCTCACGTATAGTTAATAGAGACAGATATGCTCTCCAGAGGGTACTTCACTTCACTTCCCATACACAGCCATCGCAGGATTGGCCGAATCACCCTCTGGAAGTGGTTGTCTCTCCGTGGGGGTTACATGAACAGCTGAGATGAGATGCTGGCTTCTCGCCTCGTCAAGCAGACATTTCAGCTGAATCTGGTTGTGGGCTTCCTAGAGCACATGTGGTCCTCACTGAGCAGTTCCTAACACATCATAAGATCATTTTTTGATGGGAAAAAGGGCTGTGGAGTGCACAAACACAGTACGAGCAAGTGTTAACTATGAAGTCAGTCGATGCTCTCAGTTTGCAGGTCCAAGAGTTGCCCACAGCACATCTGTTCAAGGAGACTCAGGGTCTATGCAGTAGAGAAAATTGTAATAATTTTAAAGAAAATGTATTTGTAATTAAAGAAATAGTAGGCTCCCGCCAGCCCTAATCACTGCTTTTCCAACCTGTCTTGAATGAGAAGCCGTGCCCTGGTCCGTGAATCAGGGACAGAGTGCATGAAGCAGGGAAGAATTAAGTAACACACCAAAGCTTGCAGCAGGAACAAGTGGGGAAAAAAAGTCATTCAAAGCACCCATTTCCCTTGGCTATCTGTGCTCAGACAAATTCACTACACCATTTTTGTTATCTAAGCCTGTTTTGGAGAGGAAAACTGTCCTCAGCTCAAGCCTGCATCCCGCCACCAATTCCCCTCTGCAACCTTAGGCCACTCATTTAAAGTCTCTGCCCCTCAGCTCCTCATGAGCAAAATGAGATTGCGAATACAGCTTCTCCATACCACAGTCCACTCTGCCCACTCGGGCTGCAGGGTCCTCTGCACCAATGCTGTTGCTAATTATTTTCCAAGCGCTGTTGAATCCTGACATCCCAATTGCCACTGAAACCATCCTTGAAACAGAATAGTAAGAATAATGGTTTTAATCATAATAGAAATACAGAACTGGAAATAATAAATGTACCTAAACTGGTTTTACTTGCAAGGTGCTGAGGGTTAAAGGAGGAAAAAGTGCAGTCTGTGCAGCAGAGCTGTCATGTCACACGAATTGTCAGCTTCCCTAATATCACCAATCCCTCCTCCGCCTCACCAACTTAAATTCTCCCATGCCTCAAGGTAGGCGGCTGTTGGGACTCGGTGCTCCAGATACATCCACACCGGAGATCAGTCATTTCACACTGCCAGTGGGCTTCTTTACTATTCTAATACAGAACCGATTGCACACTATGACTAATAATGTTGGCTGTATGAAAGAATTATTTATATAGAGACTGAGAAAGGCCTCCTTGGATTTCTAGACAGGACAGTCTTGATTTGGAGAGAGCAAAGCATAAAATAACTTTAGGGCCATTTCAGACTGCGGTCGGCTCCAGGAGAAGAATTGACAATTGGCACTTGAATTTGGAGCTGCAGATGTATAGAGTGTGGCAAACTCTCTTCCTTCATAAAGAGAAATCCCCCATCCTCAGAAAGAGAGGTACAACTGGTGAATGCCTGTCAACATTCGGGTATGGAAAATAGATCCCGTCAAATTACATTGATAGGGTTTTTTTTTTCTGCCAAGGTTACGTGTTCACTCAATACAGATAACACTACTGAAACAACGGGAAACTGGGGCATTTGACTTAGTGCACGGCGATGCTTTACATTGCAAACCTAGAGGGATAGTGGGTGGTGGATGAAAAATAGGCTGGCAGGCTCAAAATATGGTTACACAAACATAGAACCATAGAACCATTCACATTGGAAAAGATCACTGAGATCATCTCGTCCAACCCCAACCCAACCCCACCATGCCCACTGACCACGTTCCTCAGTGCCACATCTTCTTGAACTCCTCCAGGGATGGTGACTCCACTACCTCCTGGGCAGCCTGTTCCAAAAGTCACTGCTGAACTGCTCTGTTTCTAGTCTGGTCACACAGGGATCAATTTTTGTCCAGATGATATTTTAGTGATGTTTCACCGATAAAACCAAGAGTGATCTAAATCTGGTAATCTGACAACTGGTTAATGAGGCTGAGATTCAGGGAATGACAAAAAACAACAAAACAAGAGGACAAAAAAAGCGATTTTAATCCACTGATACTGTTTCTATTGTGAGATGCAATACATCAAATTCTTCCAACCCAAGCCGTTCTGTGATTCTCTGATTGATTCTATGAATCTATTAAATAGTAAGTAAGCAGCCAGCTGTGTCTCTTTTGGTCTGATTTCAGAGACCATCCAAGTCCGTGGTTCATTCTCTGCATGTCCAGGTTTAGATAAGCTTTAAAGGATAAATGTGGTTAATTTTCAGCTTATGTTTGTGCTGAATATCAAGAAGCTTTGGCTACAACAAAGCCCCCTTCCAAAGCCATTTTATCATAGAATCATAGAATGGTTTGAGTTGGAAGGAACCCTTAAAGGCCGTCTGTCCCACTCCCTGCAGTGATCAGGGACACCCACAGCTCCAACAGTGCTCAGAGCCCCATCCAGCCTGACCTTGGCTGTCTGTAGGGATGGGAAGACATGCTTAGTTTAGTTCCTTGTCATGTCTATGGAGTGTCAGCAGTGGTGAACCTACATGCTGTGAGGCAAAACACAGTTAATTTAATCTATGTATGCAACTTTTTGTAGCTTCCACTTTTGTAAAGTTTATAAGCACTACATATTCTGCACTGAGCACTTGCAATGGGCAGATTGGAAAACCTGAGCTCAGATATATGCTCCCTTTTCAGATGATCTCTGACCCTTCTGTGATTCAGTAGACAGGACCAAAATTGAGGAGTTCAATGGCTCAATGCAAGTGAGTCTTTCCAATCTATACATCATATATGATGCAAATAAGGCTAATTAACATCGCTTAATAAAAGAGGTGTATTACACCAATCATTACAGGTTAGACATATTATTGAATTATGCTTGCTGCAGAGGCTACGTTCGTGCTACTCTGATCTTAACCACCATGGATGTTTCAGAGAGAATGGAAAACTAAGACTATCCACACATACACTCCCCACACCTCTGAGGATCAGTGAGGCAAATATCCTTCATCTTCAGGTTTATTTATTGGTTTATAATATTCTTGGGCTGCATAATAGAGAGATGTCTACCAATACTCTAGAGAAAGCACTGTTTTTCATGAATTTTATACACGTAATTTCCTTTGGGAAGTGCTAAGTATGATACCTTCCGAAGGACTCTGTGGAAAATCCATGTAAATAAGGCAAAATGGATTCATGGCTCCAGCCTGCAGCCATCTGGTGAACACCATTTTGAGAAACGAAAGCTCTGAGGGCTCAAAATATGGACATTTTCTTTACACACAATAGGGCGTGGTACATTACAAAGGCTTGCTGGTTCCCATTTGTAAGATGACGGATCAAAATATTCACAACGATCATTTTGCCTTTCTGTCACCGCATAGAAGAAATCCTTTGCACCTCGCAATGGTTCCGTTCATTCTAACAAGACCCCCCACCCATGAAGACCTTCTAATGCAAAGGATTGCATTCTGCACACCTCCCTGTGCTTATTCTTCAGGTCAGCGCTTTGTGCCATTTGTTGTGTAATTACGCTGACTCTCCCAGTGATGCTCCTTCAACTTGAGTCTCCAGATATAAGTAACATTTTGCACCATGGCTTTGAGTGAGCAGTGCAAGTGGAGACGAAGGGCATTGGTTTGTTTGTAGGCACACAGAAAGAGGGCAGAAAGCATAAAATAGCAGTCTTGGCTCCCAGGGAGTTACCCAGAAGTTCAGTCTTCCTGCCTATCATCCACATTACTTGCGTCTTCCAGTAGAGAATGTTTTGTGGTGCTATGTACGTTTCCTTTCTAATTTTCCTCTGGTATCCAGGGTTATGAATGTAGATACACATCTGCTTTAATGTATTTATTTATTTATTTGGAAAATCATATGTCTCAAGCTGTCAGTGGTCATCTATATACCAAAAAATTTTTGAGGACGTTGACTAAAGTTGTCTGTTTTCCAGCAGTTCACAGACAAATGGTTTCCCTCCATGTTAAATAGTTTTTCACCCAATAGGAAATTTACCATTTCAATTCTTCCCAAAACAGACAAAACAAACAATTTGGAATTTGAAACGTTTCTTCATATCTGGACTTTTCTTTTTACGGAAGGTACTTGATTGGTATGAAGGGCATTATGGCAGTATATGACTATTGCTGAGAAAGAAGTAGGACTGACCCAGGCTGGATGGGGCTTTGAGCAACATGGCCTAGAGGGAGGTGCCCCTGCCTATAGCAGGGGATTGGAACTAGAGGATCTTAAAAGTCCCTTCCAACCCAAACCATTCTATGGTTCTGTAACTCTTCAGGGACCTACTCTGTCTGTAAAGCTGCTATACAGTGTTACAACTCAGGGAATGACTCCAGAAGGAAATCTGGCAAATAGAGCAAGGAGGTGGGCAGGCAAAACCAGGGACTATATACTGCCTGGGTCATGCACTACTGGCTTGAAAGCTGGTGATGTCTTTTATGAAAGAAATTAGAAGCTGTGGTTTTTGGTAGGACTCTTCCCAGTAATATCCATGTGTGGAGTGCAGGTGTGATTATTGTCATTACTTTGTCTGATGAAGTATGAAGTTTGTGTATCCACTGGCTGAATGCAAGGAAGTGACTTGTCTGTCTTCATTTCTATCTTCGTTTTCCATCTTCAGACACTCCTCCACCAAGAGAAACGTCTGAACTTTTGGACTATTGTCAGGTAGAGTGTCTCAAATAATTGCTTATTTTATCCCATCTCCTGTAAATGTAAATAAGCAAGTAAGTACATAAGTATGCAAGTAAATAAGGACTGAAGGGTATTGATTCAGACGCTACCAGGGGACACTGTGACCTGTACAAAGTGTATGTATGTCTGTCAAATGAGAATTTCTCTCAATAGGAATCTTATTTCTAGTTCTTGCTCAAGATTCCTCTGCTTTAAAAACAATAAAAAAACTGAAGAGCATTGAGCTTCAATAGCAGAACAATATTTCCATAACTTCTGCAAGAAGAAATCTAATAAATAATATTGTAGAAGAACACCTATCTTGTTTTGATTTCAGGAAGTAGTTCAGAGAGCGTGTGAAATTCATAGCTGATGGTTCCTATAGAATTTTACAGTAATTTGATACTGTCTTGTGGACAAACAGATACAGTTGATACATTTTCAACGATTATTTCAGATGGGAAGAGCCTGAGAATATTTGGTTTGGGATTGGATAAAGACCCTGTGCCCCTGTATGTCATTTATTTGTGGGCAAGGCAAATCAAACCGTGATATTTTGACTCTGATAAGACCTCAAAATCTTCTGTATAGCAGACAACAGAGATGGAATCCATCCAACAAAATATCATCTCACAGCTTAAAGTTCTATTCCCGAGATGCTGCCTGGAGACCAACAAAATGGAGAAAGGTAAAATAGGATAATACAGAAATTCATATTCAGGACAAAGAAGGGAATCCTCAGAGGCGGTAGGAGGCACAGAGGAACTCTTCTGATTTACACTAGCTGAGCATCTGATGCCAAATATCATTAATGAAGTCACCAAGCCAAATAATGCACCCATCCTATTCCCTTATAATCACTCCAATGCCCCTTACAGCTGTTTCCAACTGTGTCTCTGATCTCCTTGCTAAGACATTTAAATCTCCTGTTTCATTTGCATGGTTATCCGGTGAAATAGCTCCTAGTGTTTCTTTTCTTGTTTGCAAAACGGAGAAGAAGGGGGAGGCAAGAGGTAGGGGGAAGATGTAGGAATGGGAGGATTTATCTACATTGCAGGAAAATTATTCAAATCTGACAACTTACTTTTGTTCCACGAGAGACTTGCTTGGAGGCTTGGACTCTCACGGGGGCAGATAGCCTTTTTTTTATGAAGCCTTACCATAATTAGCATTTCATCTCATTTTGTTTGGCATCCCAACGTTGCGCTACACGATGGAGATGGCTGCATGGGAAGGGCAATGGCTTTGTTCCGCTGACAGTGGCTTTTTCTGACCCACGAATAAGTTCTCAGGTCAGCAGATCAAGAGTTCTGCAGGAGAACTGCCTCCAGGACAGTTCGACTGCAGAGCAGCGCAGCAGAGAACTGGAAAGAGAAGTCTTGTGGTACGGACATAGGGATAACTTGGCTGGGCCACATCAAAGCCCATTCAGCCCATATAGTGGCCAGAGGGACATGGGAGTAAGAGAAGAACCAGAAGAGTAAACTGATATTTCCCTGGCATGTTTCCCACTCTCCTGTGATCTGTATCACAGAGGAAGCAGATTTCTGCCTAGTACTCCTTGAGGACTTGCAGTTTTTTTGTCTGACTACTTTTTTAACCCATGTAAGTTTTAGTGTCACCTTTCTATCCTATGGCAACGAATTCAAGTTTACTGATGTATTCTTTGAAGAAATATCATTTTTCGTTATTGCAAACCTGATGTTTGAGCTCTTCATTTTATACCTCGCTGTCCTTTTACTGGAAGCAGAGAACGGTCATTCCTTCATGTCCACCTTCTTCCCTCTTTGCACGCTGCCCATCCCCTTCTAGTCTGAGTTGCTCTCCACAGTTTACAGTTCTGCTCTGAAGAAAAGGGGACTCTACACGACCAGTTGGACTTAAAAGCCAGATTTTTAGTGGCGATTCTATGCCTGTAAGGAATGTATATATAATGTTTCATGTAAGCCCTAGGTGCTCGTTGGTATACTGTCCTCTATTTTTACCTTTTCCACTTTTTTTCACGTATTTTCCACCTCAACTTTTCTCTCTCTTTTTATTCCTTGGCATCCTCCTTCTTCCACAACTCCCAGTACACTTCTGTCCTGTGAAAATTATCTAGCTTAGCCATCTTCTTTCCCCCTATGGTACCTATTAAATTACCGCTCATATCAGTCTCCCGTGTTCTCCGTAAAGTGGTGGCTGCACACAAAATAACACAAAATTAAAGAAAGTAAAACAAAACAAATCATAAGATATAGGAAAAAATGTTGTTTGCAAGTGTCATCCCCATATGCTGTATTTGGTATCACAACACTGCCCAGATTCATGCATTTCTACTGTTTCTGACTTATTTTACTCAATGCTGAAATCCCACTTTTTCAAGGCGAATGTTTCTCATAAAGCATACATTTCTGTAAGCAATAAGAATACTGGTCCTGAATCCCTTACTCAGATATATCATATGATGCTTGTGATATGATTATGGCTGTGTTGGGTTGGGAAGAATCTGCTATCAGCATCCTTAGCAGACTTTATATCCTGCAGCATCCTAAATTCCTTCCACACTGCACCCCAAGGCGTGCAACACACATTCTTAGTGTGATGTAATAAAAACATCGCTCTTGCCATAAGGCAGACCTCACAATGAAAAAATAAAATAAAATAATAATATTCATGTCTCAGGGCCATCGAGACATCTCATGGGATCCTCGGGAAGCCATAACTGTGATGCAGTGTGGACTACAGTTTCCTTTCAAGGAGACTTGCTGCAAACTGAGCAAAGGCAAGTAATTTCTGGACTATCTGATCTCAAATCCAAGGGTTACAACTTGGAACAACACAGGATTGTAAATATGCTTTAGATGCCTAAGATCAGGATAAGACTTTGTGCTTCCCCAGCCAGCAGTGGGAAGTGTTTTTGGACAAAAATAGAAGAAAAAGTAGTTTTTCCTTATAAGTGTGCAGAATTGTTGGACTGGAGAAATTGCAGACAGCTATGGGCTGATACATGGCTTTTCTTTTGTATTTTAAAGGGAGAAAGCATCATTTAGCTCTTCCTCTAAGTACACAGCGGCATATCTTCAGCACACAAGGAAGTCAGCACATTGGAAGCAGGACACTGGAAAGCCCATTGTCTTCTCTTGCTTTTGTCTTCAGTATCATCATCCTTTTACAAAGGAAGTACTGATCAGACAACGATCGCAAGAAGAGGCGCTCCTACAAGAGAAGACAAACAAAAAGTTGGAAAGGGACACGCACCGCTTACTCCCCCAGCTACAAACTGGCACCAAACAGCAGTGCGAGAAGTGTACATTAACATTCAGCCAGCTGTTACTGCGAGCCATAATAGGCACGAGCATTGACTAGACCCAATATTAGTGATGGTACTGGAAAACCATCCTTGCTTTTGGCTGCCTGAAGGCAGTAGTGATCCCCTGCTTGTCCTATCTGTCAGTCTATTTGATCTCC
>JANHGO010000037.1:5716051-5728892 GCA_024606505.1 Aquila spilogaster
TTAATGCAATGATTTATGTTTTATCTTGCCTGGTTTGAGGCAGCATTTATTTAGCACTAAATTCTTCCCAAGCCTATATGTGAGGGAGAAATGCTTCAACACAATATTTGGGACTTAAAATGGTGTGTCTGTGTGCATGTGTGCATGTGTGTATGTGTGTGTGCGTGTGTGTACTCTGCCTCATCAGAGAGAAAGAAGTGATGTACTTTCTTTTTAGGAATTCAGTGCTCTAATTCACTCGGATCATTGCACCTCCAGCCAAATTAAGAGAAACAGGAAGGAAACAATATTTGAAAATCATCTAACTAGTAGCATTCAGTCTAGGGCAAGTAACGAACACTTTGGAGAGGAAGAGAGTGAGAGAAATGATGTATCTTTATTAGGTTCAATAAAAAGAAAATCTCTGACTCTCCCTAAGTTATTAGCATATCTTAACATTAGCAAAAGTCCACTATAGGAGTGGGTTGCCCATCTTTTGCATTTTTTATTTTCTTCTTGTTGCTGAATGAGGGTCTGCAGCTATTTGGATCTAAAGATCAGGTGAAGAGTTGATTTTTAAGACTCTCATGTTCATTCATAAAGAAATAAGCAATACTTCTGCTGATGTCTGTGCAATGGAAAGAACTGAGGTCCTTGGGAGTAATCCAGGAACATTTGTCCAGATTCCATGTGAAAAGATGAGATAAAATTCCAGACCTGGGCATTATTTTTTTCCTTTGTTTCACTGTAATAATGGCTGTATTGGAGGCACAATTCAACGTATGTATTCCCATTGTGAAAGCTTAGGTTATGATGGCACACGAGCAATGGATGGAAGAGAAAGTTCTTTAAAGAAAATTGGCCTAAATATCTTTGGGACAAGGAACCTATGCTCTAAAGAGACTAATTTTTGAAAGTAGTGAAGCTGGCTGGCCTGTCACTGTGTTATGTAGCATATCATTCTCTCTAATGAGAAATAACTGATACATTCAAAAACCTCCTTTCTGCCACGGAAATAAATAATACAATAAAAGGAGCTAAATGAAAAAAGGAAAATATATGTAATTTAAATCCTCTGTTTAAAATAAGGTAATATCTTTGATGCAACAAGGAACTGAGCAGTAATAGGAAAATTAGCCCATTTTTCTTTGAAATGACAAAGCTAATTTTTTGTCTTGAAAGGAAAAGGGAGATTTGGGTTAGCATCAGGCAGAGGAGAGATTACATTCTTCTACATCTCAAGTTGGGGTTGAAGCATGAAGATGCTATACCGGAGGCCTGCAAAAGATTACTTACCCCACCAAGCTTAGGCACACATTTTACACTGGAGCTCAAGTGACACCTACTTCTGTCCAACAGCTATAGAGGCAATTTAGGGATGTGAAACTTCTAAATAGGACTTCATCCTTTCTTTTCTGTTCCTGGTGCTGCTTCAGTTAGTTAGAAAAGCGAAGTATTGTCTGGAACAAGAAAAGAGACATCCTGAATAAACCTGATGGTTCAGAGACTATCCTGACAGCTGTTGGCTCCAGCTCAATTAACCCAGGTTCACTGAGATCTTCTATCCCACTGGTTGGAGCACTTTTCCAGGTTAGGTGGATCTTTTTCCAGCTTTGTGTCACAACTGCAGTTTTGTCCTACCGAATTCTGGGTGAATGGACTATTAGTGGCATGTAAAAAAAAAAAAAAAAAAATCACTTCCTTCTTTTGCTTTTGTTTATGATGCCTAAATCTCTAAATGTATTCTGGAAAAAAATAAGAATAAAAAATAATTTCAAAAAACTTCACTGTGGAATACTGGTTTCCCCTTTTTAAGTGTTTGTAAAAAATTGGTAGATTTAATGCATATCCTCAGATACTTTCCACAGTCTTGGATTTGCACTTTCTAGCAAATAAAATTCAACGAAGCCCAGCTCTACTATGTTCATTTTGTTAGCAGAAAAAAAAAAAAATAAAATCAGTGCCATTCTGCAGCTTTGTGATATAGCATATATCATATATAGTTAGCTGGATGTTTGGAGATATGTCCCTTAGCTTAGGTGCCAAGTGTCCAAAACCAATACTTGCACTGGTATTGCCTGTCAGGTGGCCGGTGACCATCTTCCTCAACACTGCCCAACAGGACCCCTTAGCTTGAATTGTTAGGAGAAAGACGCACACTCCTGGAAACTGCTGCCTGATGGATCAAATATGCAATACATACTCATCTTCCTAGCCTAAAATGCTTCCAAACATGTAAAACAAATATGTAAAGAAACAGAAAATTGTGTTTCTTTGGATATCATAAATCTAGCGATTTGCCATTAATATTAAAAAGTTGTTTCCTGCCAAAGGATACTTGAAAATGCTGTCAAAGCTTTACATGCCTAGACTGTATTTGTATTTATATTTTTATTTGCATATGTAGATGTTATTAAAGAAAAAAAACCAGAAAATTCAGAAGGCTTTTTTTTTCTTCATTCCATTATGAATAGTATGAATTACCAAAATATAAAAGTAGTATTGGATGAAGGACCTTAGACATATATGCTTCTCAGACATCACTTCCTTCTAGAATGATGTAAAGGAGACTGATGTAAAAAAAAAAAAAAACCCAAAAAGAGTTTCATTAAGTTTAAGTAGCCTGATTCTGCTCTTATCAAAGTCAGGATAACTTTTTTATTTACTTCAGAAGGAATAGCATTGGTGGAGTCCCTCAAATTAGTTTTAATCTACATTTATATACACATACATAGATTCTGAATATTTTTCTGAACTAAGAAGTCTATAGAACAATCCAATCCACTGACAGTTGTTTCATGAATGCAGAAATACCTCCATGTCAAATGCAATTATTGCAAGGAACATCTGTCCAGAAGTAGGCAGAATACTGTCTGCATCTCTTTTCACCTTAAAGGATCTATATTGTTTTCATTTGGAAATGTTTTCAAAAGACCATTTTTCTAAACATTTTTGTTCTTAAGGAATAAAACTCAAATGATGGCCATGTTTTAAAAAAAAAATTGAACACACTATAGAATGTTGTTCTTTTTGGAGTGCCCAGGTTTCCACTGGAAGAGATCTAAAATGTGTGTGGAAGAAAAATAGAAAGCCTGTGGAGAAAAAAAATCAGTGGGAAAAAACCCACCACTTATTTCAGTCCCTGTAAAAAATGTTCTTATTGCTACTGTTACTTATTTGCCATTTACAGTAGTTTAGGAACAGTTAGTGATAAAAATATTTTGTCTCCTGAATGCATCAGTGTTGTGCAAGTTAGCAGAGACTACAGCTTTCTAGCAGATAGTCCAGCTCCATTAGTAGGATGCATTTGGTCCTGCAATCTGCCTTAGGATGTGAACAGCTACACCGTGTTTAATTCCAGTGTTAGTTTTGGCGTCTCTTCTTTGTGGCACGTTGTACAAACTAGGCTTGCCCCTAGATGGAGGAAACTATTTAGGATTAGGATCCTAATTAGGAATTGGATCTGTCAGGGTCTCTAGCCCAGGCGACTGTACTGCATTGGTAATGGTGGCAGACTCAAGAGGCAGCTGAACAGCCAAATTAGGAGGGTGGTGGTGAAATCCTGGCCTGGGAGGTCAAGGAAAAGCTCTCCTGGACCTCACCTGTTTTAGACATCTAGCCTGGTGTGCTGGTTTGGGCTGGGATAGAGTTAATTTTCTCCATAGTAGCTAGTATGGGTCTCTGGTTTGGATTTGAGCTGAAAACAGTGCTGATAACACAGGGATGTTTTCGTTCCTGCTGAGCAGTGCTTACCCAGAGCCAAGGGCTGTTCTGCTTCTCACCCCACCACGAGCAGGCTGGGGGGGCACAAGGAGTTGGGAGGGGACACGGCTGGTACAGCTGACCCCAACTGGCCCAAGGGATATCCCAGACCATAGGACATCATGCTCAGCATACAAAACTGGAGGAAGAAGAAGGAAAGGGGGACGTTTTGGAGTGACAGCGTTTGTCTTCCAAAAGTCACCACTACCCATGCTGGAGCCCTGCTCTCCTGGGGATGGCTGAACACCTGCCTGCCCATGGGAAGTGGTGGATGAATTCCTTGGTTTGCTTTGCCTGCATGCGTGGCTTTTGCTTTACCTATTAAACTGTCTTTATCTCAGCCCACGAGTCTTCTCACTTTTGCTCTTCTGATTCTCTCCCCCATCCCACTGAGGGGGGGGTGAGCGAGCCGTTGCATGGGGCTGAGTTGCCGGCTGGGGTTAAATCACGACACCCAGGTCTTTTGTGTTCTTCTGGTCTATTTAGAGCAGTGCTAAATCTGCAACATAGACAAATTTAAAAAGTACACTTCAAGGACTGGATAAAAAAGCCAAGGTTTCAAACTTTACAGAAGATGAGTCAAAATCTGCCCTCGGTGTCACTGATTTGAGTAACTCTTTTGATTTTTACTTTGGTTTGCACTGCCACAATTGAAGGCTGTTAAAGCCTACTACCTCCATAAGAATTTGACCCAAATATAGTTGAAACCAGAAAAAAAATACCCTCACAAATACTGCTCATCTTTGGGTCAGAGAAGACCAAAAAGCATAGGCTATGTGTGTGCTCTAAAATGAAATAGTTCCAGAAAACATTCCCAAGCCTTGAAACTCCACTGCTGATAATAGTAAATTGTTAGAGTGGTTGTGGCTCAGGAGAGATAGCAACAATTTCTGGACCAGGAATCATTTCCATCATGCATTTTGCGTGGGGTCACACAGTGTTTTAAGAATCAAGAACTCTTATAATGGATATGGCCAAACATCATGAATTGGCTTCAGGGACAGTGAATGGTCAGGGCATATTTAATTTACCGTTAGATGTATCACCAAGATTGCTCCAGGAGCAGGGCGTGGGTGATCTGGGTGTTTCCATTGGTCTTGTATGATTACAAAGAAGAAAATAAAGTGCCAGATCCTTATATCAGATTTACAAAATATGAGGAAAGTGATATCACGGTACAATTTCTGCTGTTCAGAAAATTTAGCATACAGAACAGAAGACAGAGACTTTCAGAAAAGTTTAAAAATCATTTGAGTAATGAAATAGAAACATTATTAATCAGTTTCGACAGATGAGAAACTACAGTACAGAGAGACTAAATCCAAGATTTTATATTTTATTTATGTATACAGATATATATATATACATATATAAATTTATATATGGGAGCTCCTGCTGCTGTAGAGGACTCAATGTAACTGGGCAAGTTTCTAAAGAGCACAGTATGCTGAAAACATGGCCTTAAGCATCACAATAAAAGCTGAGTGCTGTTGATGGCAGTAGAAAAGCATGAAAATGTTCCATTTGAAATGTCTTCTTGTTGAAAAATGTTTCTTAAATTGGAGTTTTCTATAGGAAATGTTTCTTATGAGAAAAATGGTTTGCATTTTTGGCAACCGAAAATTGGCCAGAATTCATTTTTTTTTTTCCAACTATTGGCTTTCTGACCAAATTTTAAATACTTTCTGAGGCTTGGCTATCTGAAAATGCAGAATTTCTAGTTTTTCTCTAAATAGTATTTTAGAATAAAACACCTTTTCTGTCTTCTGGATATTTGGCTTTTAGGAAAGCATCAAGGAAGTGTTTGCTTTAAAGCCTTAATGACAAGGTGATGGGCGCTTCAAGACCTATCGTTAAGTTACACGCCCAAGGTGCCCAAGAAAACGGTGGTAAAACCGTGACTCTGCTCTTCCGAACAGAAGGTCCACACCTTTTTCTTGGTAGGTACCATCTGCCTGTCCCTTAACGCAGAAGTTCTAGGCAATTTCTGACAGATATTATGTAGAAAAACAGGAATAACTATTCATGTTCTTCAGTTGCCCAACGCAATAGCTCAGAGCACCTTTGCAGGGGAATTTCCATACGTGCCATCAGTGAAAGCCCTTTTTACCAAGCGGGAGAGCAGACCCGATTCTGGCAGTATTTTTTGTTGTTGTTTTGCTTTCAGTCTGTAAGGGGTTCAGGCAGCTAATTTTGGGTTGGAGCTGGGGGAGAGCAAGAAGAAGAAGGGACGCAGCACTCCGATATTTTCCCCTGTATAGCATCACTTATTAAAATCCTGTTGTCCTGACCATTGTTGTTGCCATTGAAGTCTGGTTTATTTACTTGGAAATCTGATTTGTTTCATTTTATTACTGTGTTTGCGAAGTAACTGATATCAGATTCTGCAGGAAAGAGCTGCCATTTACCAGCAGGCTGTGATGGCTCTGACGCGGTCTGCAGGACCGGCTCCGAGGCTTGCTCTGCCCCGGGGGCTCTCGCAGAAATAAGATTACTGGCAATAACTGCTTCAACTGCTTTGAATAACAGACACAACTCAGAGAGCATAAAATTAGCATAAACACAGCATCAGTGTGTTCCCTCGGCGGATACGAGACAGGCAGGATATGGAAAATTGACTGAAATGGGGTCAGGCGCTGCTGAAATCGGAAAGGCAGGAAGCGCTGCCGAGCGGAGAGGTGGCGTTGCTGCTAAGAAATAAAGAAATAAATAAAATGATAGCCATGAAGTTTTAATGATAACACTTTCAGAGGGGTGTATATTAAAAATGCAGCGCCGGTGTCAGAACACCCTAAATGTTGTCTTTCCAGGAAAATTACTCTTCACCATCCTTTGGCTTTTGACTCCTGATTGGGTGGAGGGAGGGGAAGAAATAACAATAATAATAACAACAGCAATAACAGCAATTTCCTTTAACAAATTTCCTGGTTTTTTTTTTTTTGGGAGAAAAGGTGGAAGAAGGGTGCGCTGTGATAATTTGAGGAGGATGCCCTAGATTTCTTAATGAGTGGTAGTGAGTATCTTGCAGCACTCCTATCTTTTTATATTTATCAAATATTAAAATGGGAGATGCTTACTGACACATTCAATAGAGAAGTATGTGAAAAGGGGAAAGCACAGCAGCTCTGAATTTGCAGTTTTATTAATGAGATATTGCAGAAACTGCTTGCAACAGATTTACCCGTGGAGCTCTGGATATCTAAACCCTCAGACCTGTTCATACTGAGAAAGCTGAAACTAGCACATGTTTAAAATCAGAAGTTCCTCAGAAACCCAAACTACTGAAAAAGACCCATAGCGAGCGTGTTTATCTCATAACCAGCATGAGATTTAGGATATTGTTTTCAAAGCAGCCTCCCCTCCTTTGAAGAAGAGATGCCAGAGGAGGGTAATCCACATCGGTGGAGCATAGGTTGTTTTCATTCAAGACAGAAAACGTTTATGACTCTGCTCCTGCTTCCCACTGTTGGGACTTTGTCCTTCACATGAAATGGGGACTCAAAGTCTCAGGATCAAAGCCATTTATCAAGCCAACTTACAAAGCAGAGCCTGGGACCTACTTTCAGAAAAGGGCTTTAACCCGTAGGTACTTCAGATTAATACAATATTCCATGTTTCAACCATCTTTAGCCAATGATGAAGAAAATTTAAAAAAATATTTTTTTTCCTAAAATTCATCAAAGATGGTTTGGGGAGATTGTTTATCTTCCTTCCTCTCTTTCTCCTTCTTTCTTTTGCTTTCTCTTTTTTTCTTTCTCCACCCTTGCTCTCTCACTCTCTCATGCAGAAGCTTCTTCAAGGCCTTGGTAGGGAAAGATGGGGTGTCATCAAATATTAATCTTTGCCTGAAAAATGATCTGTTGAAGGCCAGGAATGTTACATGAGGTTTCCACTGTCACAACTGATAGAGAGGATGAAGGGAAACACCCAGAAGTGGGGAACTTTAGCTAACCACCTTCAAGAGAGTTAACTGTGTAGAAAAATAAAAGAGAAGAAAGTTTGGATAGAGCAAAGCATGGCATACTATTATTTTTTAACTGAGGTCTGCAGTCAGTTGTATGAGGAAATGAGATCTAAAGCGAGCTGTGGAGTGAGTTTTAATGTTCTTGCCATTAATATTTTATCTTTTTTATTATTATTATTTTCATGACCTTTATAATTTCCCGAATTGAAATAGGGTCAGAAAAGACTCTGAGAGAAACAAGACTGCTAGCCTAGCCAGCAGTTGCCTTAGAAAAAAAAAAAGCCTGATATTGTCAGATTTCAAGGCCAACAAAATTTATGAGCAAGCTTTGGATGTGAAATGAAACTCTTGACAGTGTGCCCTTGTCTATAAAAATAAGCGCTAATGACCCTCTGTCCCCTGCTGGTAGATCTAAAGGAAAGGGCAAGTTTAAAAAGGCCCAGGAAACTAAACTACTTTTTCACCCTTAAGGGTGGTCTTTTCAGGTCAGAAGGAAGGCACGTGGTTGTAGAGCATGGGTATAGCATGCCTGGGGACAAGTAAAAGACATTTTTCTCCCCAAGGCATCAATCCAGCATCTCTCACCAGCACCACATTCGTTAAACAAATAAGCAGATGAATGTACCAGAAGAATATGCAAGGAAAAACAAATCAGACTTATAAAACGTCTTGGAGTCCAGCCATGATTTTCCTACGGAAAAAACTTAATTCCAGTCTCCTTCTCACAAAGGACCTTTTTCTCTCTCTCTATTGGGGTTAACCAGCATTTAATTGATTTATTCAGGAATATAATTGATTCTGATGACGGTGGCAGGACTAAGCCCTCAAAGACTGTAGCTTACTGGCATGCAGGCTATCATGGTCCTCATTCATTTAGCTTAACTGCGGCTCCTGTGTTAGATGCATAGTTGCCCTAGGCTCCCTCCGTAATCCATGGAAAGAGATTGGCTTCTCCGGAGAGTGGTGCGCATCTAGCCCGGGCTAAATTGCTATCTGACAGCACTTTTCTCAGTGATTGTAACTGGGTCTAGGATGACCATGTGGGATACCAGGCAAGCCCCTAAAGTTTCCTTTACTAGTAGCAATGCAGCCTTAATGGCCCAAACTGTCTCATTGTCTCTTGCTACTTCCCTGCCTCCACTTGGTACTGCCTTGTACCAAACATGGATCAAAAGCTTTGCAAATCAGACTTTTTTTTTTTTTTTTATGACTCATGGCTTCACATAATAGAAATACAAAGGCCTGCAAGTTTTATGATCATCCTCATCTTCATTGCATTGACTTCTCATGTATAAATCCAGATTTGAATGATTTGGCTGAAAATTAGACCACAAGTGAGATGATTAAAAAGATGTTAAAAGTGGAATCACCCATTTTAAAAAATGAATGATCTAAACATGGAAGTTTGCTTCTCTGTGCTTCCTTCTCCCCGTCTCTCACCTGTGTTGGTCATTTTTGCAAGTAATCTTTCCTTATTCTTAAAGAAAATAAATACACACCTTAAAGGAGATTTTCATTTTTCACTGAAAGATATATTTTAAAGGAAATAACGTATAATAAACTTCAGTTGTCTGTTACCAAGCAGCTTCTAGTAAAGGCAACACTTGCTAGTCTCTAATCCTCTAAATATGATCTAATTTTGATTTGGGACCAAACAAATAAGGTTAAGAAACAAGATGAAATTGACTTTAAAAATCACTGAGAATATACATTTACTGAAGTATCATGAGACTTCCATAAAAATTTTTAGAAGCTGTTAACGTCACTACCTGAAATCCATTAGATTTGAGTAAGAAAACAATTCTGATTCAGATAAGACTGACTAATCAGTCTTAGTTTTGGATGATTAATTCATACACTAAGGTGTCAGTCCTAGAGAGACTTGTTTGCATGTCTTTTCAGCTCTTTTGACCCAAGTTATATACTGTTCATGGCATTAAGGCCATATGCAAATTTTTTCCAAGGCTAGAAACTCAGTTTGCAGGTTTTTTTAATCCCCGTGTTTCTGGGTGTCGAAACGAATAATTGAGATTTGCAGGAGTGTTTAAAAACTTTTCACTTAAATTATATTTCTGAAAACAAACAAACAAACCACTTGTAATTGGATGAATACTGTGCGAAAAAGAAATAAATTAGCCTGTCAGTCTTCTGAATATTGTCCTGGGTATGACTGAAGAAAATAAAAATATTGTCCTAGTTCACAGGAATGCTGGGATGCTAAATACAGTCATTAACAAAACCGAAAAATGTTGACATCCTCACAAGCAAGTTCTGGAAAGCAAACTTTCATTACTATGTCTCAGTTTCATTTAATGCCTAATTTCCAATGATCTGGTTAATTCCCTCAAATGTCTGCTAATCTTCTTTCATATAATTTTTCCTGCTGAAAACAACATCAGCCAGTTGTTGGTAAGCAGCTTGGTACTAACTCATTTAGTAAAACAGAGGCTTGTAATCAGGTGGCACTTGGCCAAGATGCCCAAATCAACACCCTCCTTATTATTCTTAGTCCTGCTGCTTTTATGATGATGATTTTTACATACTGGCATACTGCCTACTCTTATTGGATTTATGGCTTGTATCAGGTAGGTAATGAGTCAGGAGCCATCACAACCATTCAATTTTTAATTTAGTCTCTAGAGCCGAAGTCTATGGCAATATAAGCTACCTCTTCCATGTTTAGAAATCAAGTGTAAGTGGGGAGAGGCATAAGATTCTGCTGAGAGCCGCAACACAGACACAAAGAAAAGAGTTACTTGCATTACTTAGGCAATGTTGAATGTCCACCAAAACAAGGACATCAACAAAACCGACAGGAACTGAATGTAGTCCAACAACATAAAGTGAAAGAAAAGTAACATTAGTTTCTCCATTATTTACTGAACATTTGTTTAATTGTAGTTTGTCCCAAATATGTCCCATTCTGTCCAATAAATATATAGATTAAGCTCCTTTTCCACACACATCAAATGATAAGTATGTCTCAGTGCAAATTTCCCAAAGTTCTCATTTCTGACACTTTCTGTAACATCATTGCTAACCTTTCCAGAAACTTCAATAACCAGCATTTGCCTGAATTTATTCCATTGCCTATTCATTACAGACTTCTAGAAATGTTGGAACAGGGATAAAAATGGAGAGACATTGTCCTATGAGATTTACAACCTCAGGAGCTCTTACGACAGCATCTTTGAAGCTGCTGTAATAGTGCCAAGAGGATCTTATTTAATGACATTTCCAATACAGGTCAAGTAGGGTAACTATTAAAAAAGAAAAAAAAGGCAGTTCAAATAACGTTTTAACTGGAGGAAGTTGGAACAACAGAGAGAAACTCTTGATTCCTGAAGCTGGTTTTTCTGCTTGAATCATACTTTTATGGGTGCATCATAGTCAGCAATCAAGATTCCTTCCAACCTCTTGTGGGGAACAGAAGACTGAACCTGAATTCAACCTGAATTCACACTCCTGGAGTTCCACAAAGAGCTTTAAGGTAGAAAGAAACAGTTAAGTCATAAACAGTACCATCAGGTGGGATTCATCTGCCCACAGGTATGTTTCTGTAGATTGGACATCTGTGCCTGTCTGTAGCTGTATCCCAACTGCCTTGAGAGTCAATGGAGAGAAGGAAGAGCTTGCAATTCCTTCTGTACTAAAGTACTTCTAAAATACATCAGATGAACAAACACTTATTTTTCTGCACTGAGTGTGAGGAGAGCCTTGGCTGCCCCACTTAGCCGTAGCTGCCCACAGTACAGAGTGACAGGAGGTGAATCCCACCGTTGTTTCAGATGCTAATGGGTTTCAGGCTTGAGCCAATGCCTCAAGCATTAAAATCTTACTTCAAAACATTGTCCTCCTTAAATTCTGGACACACAGATTTCTTTACCTAATTTAAAACCGGGTAATTGGGGTGTTTAAATTAAAATTTTAATCTCCGGGGTTTCTTCTAAAATCAATAATGAGAAGTAAAGGTACTTGGAGAGGGTGACTGATCCCCTTTTAAAATATGTATCAAAGGTAGGTTAGACAAATTGCTCTCAGAAAGTGCCTGTCCCTTTCCATTGACCACAAAGGGGTGCTGGAGGAGAAATTTGGTCTGACATCCTAATTTTAAACACAAACTAAAACTAGCCAAGTTTAATGCCATCACTCACTTCAGTGGGGAAAATTTAGGTCTGAATATCTTTAGTTCTTCTTCTACCAGCAATGTTCTACCACTTGTGGAAAAACAAGAAAGGAAGCCCAAGGCAGCACACCAACCACTACCTTGTGTGCTTTGAAATCGAAGGTGGTAACTGTCAGGATGTCCAGACATTGATCAAGTGAATAAAAATGGAACAAAGTTAAGTACACTTTTGTTGTTCTTGGTGTTAATTTTATTGCTAAATTTCCTGGCTCTGTGGTGAGTTTGCTGAGATCTGAACTGGTTCTTTCTGTATGCAAAGAGATTCACTCCTGCTGAGGCTCTTACATATTTTATTATTTATTTTCCAGTAATTAGTCTGAACCACTGACTCAAACAGAACTAGCCAAGTGAAAAAGAAAATATAACAAAGTCCCCCAATATGTTGTCTTTGCCTTGGGCAATAAGCAGCTGATGGCTAATGGGACAGATGATGCTCCTCTTCTCAGTTCATCCATTTAGCTGCTTGTTTAAGACACAAGAATGCTTATATGCCTTGACCCACACTTTGGCATTTGAAACTTTCATATGTGTTCTTGGTAAAGCTGGACAGGTATTTTTCCTGTCCTTTGGAAAAGACCAATTTTTCAGCAAAGCTTGAAAACTGAAGTATTTCGCTTTGCAAATACAGACATGCTACCTTTCAAAATTAAGTTAGCTCTCCCTTCCTCTCTTTCTCTGGCGATTACAGGGCTAGCTGCGTCTCTGAACGCACTGCAAGCTCCTCTCCTGGAAAAGCAAAGAAGTGGCAAATGACAGTCCATCATCAGCAAATGTTGTGGGAGATGCAGCATGGAGATAGAGGGGGAGGAGAGAGCAATCTGAATTCTGTGAGGGATATTAATGTATTAATGAGGTTATACAAAGAGAAATAGATGACTGATAAATGTTCCTTGTCGGGAAAGCGAACCAGGAGGGACAGGGGATTCCTGATGCCGCAGGCGGCTTTGCGA